>JANVCJ010069983.1:0-12763 GCA_026413505.1 Epizoanthus ramosus
GGACATTTTACCAGTTTGGAAGAAGTTTCTAAGTGTAGTACATCTGTGTGTATTTGACCAAGAAAACTACATACGAAGTTTACATCAAGAAAAGCAATGGGAAAGCGTTAAGCTAGTACTGAGTGCAAGTAAGCCGGATACTGTAATTATTTCAAGAAGAAATCTGAAAAACCTAAGCAAGCAGCAACAACAAAAACACGCTGCTATGGTTACTAACTCCCAAGATATCATTTGTGTGATTGTATTGTGTTCTTCATTTTTTATTTATTTCCAAACTTAAAAAATTCGTCATATTTTTAAATATTAGAGTTTGATTAAATTTATCTCAAATGATATGAAAAAAATAGGAAGTCCCCACGTTCATTTGTAAGATATTTTCCGCAGGGAGACTGGGGCGAGTTTTACACAAGTCGAGTCCCCCTAAATCACAGAAATAAGAAATTCTGAACATGCTATCATGCGCAGTAGAGCTGCGCACTGCAAAACAGAGTAATGGCCTTAAATCGTGTTGCCTATGTATGGTAGAAGTCGAAGCAGAATGATACGGAAATCGAAAAAGGACAATGTCATCCCGGCAAAGGATTTTGGAACAACTTCCTAAGCAGTTCGATTTTTCCTGTTCGAACAAGACAGAACGAAACGGCGTTTCCATTTTGAAAAAAAAAATTATATTCCGAATCATACGCCAGCGTTCATAACATCACTTTCTTTGGACTTCAAACCGAAATAGAAGCTTAAAATATGAAACGAGGTTGTTTTCATAGTTTGTACAAATGGAACACGTTCCACTCGTTCATTTAATCAGTTGGATCCAGGCACAAAATGTCTCCATTTAAAGTTGCAATTGCGAAATATGTTAATGGAGGTGTTTCAGGAAAATCACTAAACGTCAACAAAATAACACGGGTACGGTGTCACTCTTGAGTTGTCTATATCTACGCAAGTACAAAGAAATATTACAAAATCAGTTTACGGCATAGACTTGACACCATTGCACGACTGAGTAGTTGTAAAAGCTTCGCTTTGCGCTTTCACTTCTGATACCCGTGCAGTGGTGTTACATCACTTTGCATGGTGCTTTAATAAAGCAATAATAATGCGATGTTTTCGCGCTTTATAAGATTTAAAGTAGCAGACTTCACACATTTGCACGAGTAGCTATGAAATTTCACTTCTGCTGCTCGTGCAGTGGTGTTACATCACTTTGCATGGTGCTTTAATGAAGTAATAATGCGATGTTTTTCACGCTTTATAAGATTTAAAGTAGCAGACTTCACACATTTGTACGAGTAGCTGTAAAATTTCACTTCTGCTGCTCGTGCAGTGGTGTGATGTCACTTTGAACTTTAAAATCCAATAAAGCCTGTTAAAGAACCATGCAAATCAGTTAAAGTGATGTCACGCCAGGCTGCACGAACAGGTAACAGAAGTGAAACGGTTCTTAGCGAAGCCGGGTCTATCGAAAAGTACTTTGATATTGATATCATAAACAGAATTCATTAATGAAATCTACGCACCCTCGTGTATTCCGCATGCAGTTTTTCTTGTGTATATTAAAATATAAACTAGAAGTAATCACAGATTTCAAAGTGCATTCAACGATGCCATTATTAGTGAGTTGAGTCCAAGATAATTAGCAATATTGATTGTAGTTTGGAAATAAAGACACTAAACGCTAGGAAACATCATGATAAAGATAAAATCTTGAATTCTCCTAACCTGATTTACATCAAATATATGGAGAACATTAAGGAGAATTTATTTAGAGTAGTACATCAACTGGCATGTATGTCGCTGAAAGGGTTCAATGACCTCTATCAAGTAAGTGCAATGATGCCACTGAAAACCACTGAAATTCTCCTGATCTATAAACAAGGCTTTATTTTGACTCCATGCATCCAAGGCTAAAATCTAAAGTGTGCTTTCGATGTAGATCCTCATGCTAGAAACCCCGTTGTATTTCACATGCAACTGTGCTTGAATTCAACATATTAAAGTAAACAGTAACTTTCTTTGCCTATGTTGCATTTAGATGCAGATGCGATTTACAGAAAGCTCGGCACTCGTGTATTCCACATGTATAGTTACTACGGGCCGATATAACCATTGATTTTATGACGGCAATTCCCACAACCTTCTCAAGACCTTTTTATCCCTGCCAAGTATATGACCTAACACTTGCATATATTGCATTGAAGGCAGAATGCAAAATGCCATATATAGTACCGACTTTAACTCTGAACAGTCAAACCTGTCCCTCGTTATTTATATAATCTGTTATAACATGTTATTGAAATAACAAATTTCAGCAGAGATATAGGTATACTACTTGTACACTAAAAATAGAGAAAGTCATGTGTACTAAAATAAAACGTTTCTTTCAAGTGCGGGCGCCAAGCTAGTTAGCCAATATACGCAGCACTGTGCATTTCATCGAAATAAAAAATGTGTTCTATTAATTGCAAAAGTTGTGTTCACACTCTCCATCTGTTTAACTTAACATGACATTACACATGACAGTATTAACAATATGCAACTTAAACTCTAGTAACACCTTGATACGGATTGGTAATAGTCTATACGTCTCCAAAACCTAGTAAGAATTTACATTATAGTTAATTTCGGTTTGCCGCCGTGTGCGGCCCGTTTGCGATATGTCTAGATCTTGGTCAGTTGTGAGTAGTGATTGCGCATGCGTTTATCATCAGAGGAAGATACTAAACAAGGTTCTTATGGTTGCTTGGTTACATGGTTGTTTACACTCTGTATGTTGCCTGCGTTATGTATCCTGTATTCGTATTACCAGTAAGTCAGTAACGTTGATTGAACTCCAACCAATACATTATAACTTGTCCTAGTGGTTCATTTTATCGACTTGAAACAAACAGGCCGACGGCCCGATTCTGGCTGCTGGCACTTTGCAATGCTCTTGGGTAAGATAGGGACAATTTCACTTCACTGTCCAAAGCTCATTGTCACTGCATTGTCATTGCATTGTCAAAGCAGCTTTTTGACCAATGTGTATAAATCGAGGTACCTCACAAATTGCCCTCTTTCACTATAACGTCATAGGTTTTTCAATGTTATAAACAAAGAGCGATTTATTTCGCTGGTAAAGGTTCAGATCCACCAACTTTATGTTATCAGGGAAATTTCTACATTTAATAGATTCGAACATCCCGTGGTTACAGTTTGATGATACAAGGGAAGCGGGTAGTCTGTTGTATATTCCATTGGCTTGCGATACTACTTTATTGCGCAAGCGGAAATGCACGTTAGACAGGGCAGTTCCCTTTGGCAACATGCAATTGGTGACATGTTACACTTCTAACATCCTAGCCAGAAAATATCATCTATTTTAGAAATTGTGTAACAGAAAATAGTTTGCTTTTGAACCTATAGATTTACATTCCAAATTGTCTACTGAAATTCGTATGGATAGCGCTTATAGAAAACAATTATCGTCGAACCCCACTAGTAATGGACACAAGAGAAAGATATGTTCTGCTTCGAGAACAAAGATAATCATATCGGTAAGAAGACAATGTATGATGTTAAACTTTAATCATGTTAAATGTACTGTATATCAGTGAAAGATGAAACATTTCTTTAGGTTGTTTCGGGAGTGTTTAGTGGTTCACATTTAGACCTATCACAGAGACAAAATGCCAGTGTCCTCCTAGTTGCACTCACCTCTCTGCAAGAATTAATGCAACCGAATCACAGAGTGCGTGTCCACCAGTTAGAAACCATTAAATATTGCATGCAAGTTTGCTAAAATTCAAAAGGTTCAAGGTTTCAAAGGTTTATTCTCTCCATATTTTACAAAAAAAATTCAGACAAAACAAATTAAAATGTTAGAATTATTTTCATTCAAATTTGGAAAACGGATATAACAATACCCGGTTTAGTTTATTGCTATATTAGTTAATAATGTAAGTAGATTATTTGATTGTAAGCAGTTTACTGTGAGTCCTTTTCAAAATCAGAGGCTACAACTACTTTCTATTTCTGTACATAATAACAACAGTTATGTTTAAATCTTAAAATTAGTTGGAAAATGACTCAGCATCTAAACTCCTCCAAAGTAAATGACAATATTTCAGTAAAGTGGTATTATCTGTTATATTGGAAATTACGCACGCATTGCAAAGTGTGTAGGAACTAAAGCGAAACGACCAATTGAGGATAAACGCACGTTCCCGAAGTTCGCTGAAAAGAAGGAAGCTATTATACCTCCTACATTTGTTGATGTCCCCTTTCGTAACTGATACATTATTCAACATTAGTTATTGTTCTTGAAATGCTTAAAAGGCAGGAGTCATAGCCTAATTAACATTTATCACAGACTGACTACCAGTGGTAAACTGAAGATCTTTTGGAAACGTCCGTTGCGGTAAAGCACCATGGAACATATTGTGAAGGTATTACGGTATTTTGTGCATTTCTATACTATCTTAGTTTGCATGGTTTAACAATGGTTTTTTTGGTCGTCAATTCGCTAATTTCTCCCTAGAAGGTTTGTCTGTACGTTTTTAATATACTTTTTTTCTATTTGATGCTGCTTTGTACCAGCATTTATGTATTTTCTGCTTTGAATTGGATGATTTGCGGCCAGTCGTCCACATCTAGTTGCACTGTTTACGAAATTTAATGATAAATTCTGTGGTATATTTTTATATGGAGAAGAATTTCTTTCACACTGTTCAAGTTATCCTGGTTCTTGTATGGTACTAGAAAATCGGGGAATTGTGTGGCAGATTATATCAGCTCAGAATTTCGTCTTAATGCAGTCTTTATTTCTGGATAAACATTTCTAATCCCAATTATTACAATTTTCTAAATGTATCGCGCCTGTATTAGTGTTTTGCATCTGCGATTTATCAGACCAAGCCTATGTAGGGCACTTAACACAGTTCACGCAATTCGTTACACATATAAAATCTTATGTGTATTCTAATTTTCTGTTGTGTAACAGTAATTGGTGAACAATAGCATTTATATTTAGTAAGAGCGTAGAACAGAGTTGAAGCATTAAACTAATATTTATGACATGCTAATCATTTGTGACATCATAACCGTATGAATATTGGTCACAAGAACGAAATGTTTGTTGAAGGTACTCCAGTCGCTTTGCTGTTTCCTGGTAACAGGTCCTCAAACAAACAACTAGCCATTAAAGATGCACGGAATAGCTTCAACTTGTGTCTCCGACGTGGTATTCCAACAGTGTCTCAAATAATATTCGTGATCTGTATATACCACAGCCAACCCTATGTTGACAAAGAGTGAGTGCTTATGGGGCAACTTATAGTCTACTCACGCAATTCGTTACACACTAATAAACAAAAACTGTTATTGGAATATTAATTGTCGGTTGTGTAACACGAACAAGTGGTTTCGTAGTGTAGAAAACCCAAAACACTGAACAATAGCATTGTTGGCAAAAGGGTAAAGCAGCGCTGATCCGCATCACACCAATATTTATGACATACTGGCCAATATATTGAAAAGATAACTGTAGCTAGATGTTTGGGATTGTATGCTGTGTTTTTCTGAACAACGATTGCCACAACTATATCCGGTGCGGGTCTAGCAGAGCAAGTTCATTTATTGCTTCAACAATACCTGAAAATACATCGATCGACCGACTGCCATCCTAATACATCATGAAACAAGGAGAAATATAAAAATAGTCTCCAATGTCCGTTAAGAACTGTTCACCTCCCTTAAATACTATATGTAAGTCATTACAATCTCACGGTCGCCGTATGCTCTTTGAGGAATTCAGGAAACCATTTATCGTCGCTTTTCATTCCCCTTCGCTTCATTTAGCCGCAGATAAATGAACCATTATCAATCCGTGATTATAGAGAAGAAATAAAATGGATAGTCTTGATCAGTTACACGAAACTGCTAGCGATAAATAACAAACACCAATCCAAATGCCATTTTCAATACTTGCAACAACAGGTTATAAGTTATTGAATATTGTTACGGTTTGAGAACTAAACTTCACAGGAACACAAATATTGGTCAGGAGGACGAGAAAGTACGCCATTTGCCCAATCGATTCCTGGTTCATGACCTCAAACAATAATTATCCTTAAAAGATCTTTTGTACTAGTAACTTCAACGTGCTATGCCAAAAAATACACACCGGGCTATTTCATGTTACACTTCCATGTCTAATATTGCCTGTTATGGTCAGAAGAAGCCAACAAAGGCCCAAAACAAGGCTAACAAATATGGTAGGCATCTGTTTTCTAGACTCCCATTTTCATTGTTAATTTCCGTAGATCGATATCAAAGAAAGTAATCCTTAAACTTTAAGACTTTAAAACAGCAAAAACTGTATATATTTACAATGTATTTATACTGCTTGTTAATACCTCGACATTATTGATACCGATTAAAATGTAGTTGTTTGATGGCCCAGGCATAGCTGCGTGGTAACATTTAAGCATAGTACAAGTTACGTAACAGAATAACAGCGAAGCACCAGGAGGAATAAAGTCAGTTTATACTTCTTATACTTTCATAGTCTCAACCGACCGCTCGTTTTGTTGTCTTCGTCGTCGTTGTTGCTCGTAGTAAGGAACTAAAGTCCTTTGAGGACAGAACATCAGGAATGTTGCATTACAGATCATGCACGCACTTTAGACGAATGTAGTTCTCAATTTATACATTAGCGGATGTTTTAAAAGTTACTAGCGTACTCGTGCAGTTTTGCATAAAATAACATCATGCCATTCTGAATGTCGACACCATTTCCTAATATAGCAGTCTCAAATGACACTTTTTGTTTCAAATTCGTAGACATGTTATTAATGCTACTATCTCTTATCATTCTCATATCTATGCTAATTTAAATCATTGTAATTGGTGATTGTTTGGATGACCTTGTTGACTGTTTATGTCTCCTCATTACAGGTTATTGGCCTATTGTTAGTGGTAACCATAGTAACATCCAAATCAGTACCCAATCCCACTCTTCTACGTCGTGTTCGAGCCATTAAAAGCTATATCAACCCCTCGAGCAGTACAATAGATTTATCGGAAAAAGCTTCGTTTTCGGAACAGATGGCGTTACAATGCATCAACAAAGGCTGGTTTCTACAAATATCTGAGAATGGAATTGTAAACGGAAGTGCTAGCATAGCCAGTCCATATGGTGAGAATATTTAATAACATGCTTATTGGCATTACAAAACACCATAACGGACGTAATTTATGGGCTTATAACAGTAGTTACTGATATTGTCTGGACAGGAGCATTTGACTAAACCACTTGTAAAGCATGTAAGCGGCTGATGGAAATGTCACGGATGTAAGGGGGCTTTCTTGGTCTTACCCAGTTAATTTAAAAATAGTCCACTATTTACTTAGCGATTTCAAAAATGATGTCATGTGATGCTACTGATCCTGGATTTCGAGGCCGCTATTTTGAAAATTGTTTAATTGAATTGGTGAATTTTTTGATGACGTCATAAAATAATTTAAAAATTCGGAATACGTTTTAAGCATTGAAAACCACATTTTATGTGCAAGAAATCAAGAAAGCTATTAAATATAATTTTCAGTTATCATTATTACGGTCACTAAGAACATGGTTGCTGTAAATAAAACAGGTGACAATAGTAACAAACTGAATTGTCCGCAGACAAATTTTAGCAAAGTCGGTCAAGTGTTATGGTGATGGCTCCATTTTATCTTTTATCATTGAATCAATCAATCAATCAATAATCAATAATCAATATCAATATCTTTATTTAGTACCGTTTTTTACAAATTTAAACATTTAAATATTTTATAATTAAGTGTGTGGATCAGTAATAAATGTGTCTTGTCTTGTCTAAACAAAGAATAAGTAATAATCAACAGACAGAAAGGTACTCAGCTAACTGTAATAAAACAGAGGTAAGACTAGACAGTTAGCTGATTAAATTTTACAATGTTTTTATATGGTCAGAAAAAGGAAGAAAAAGGAAAACTGAAATGTGTCGTAAATTATATATAGTATAGTATAGTAAAATATAGTATATAAAGTACGTAAAGAGTATTTCAAACAACAACTATTTGGCTACATACAACAATTCTATAAACTAGACAGAGAAAAAAAAAGCATAGATTATATTTTCTAAATGAGCGCATGGCACAGGAACAGGATGTTAATCATTATTATAAGAATCCAGCAGTCTGTTTTTTAGTTTCTTCTTCAAATTTGGTCTTTTAAGGTTTTTTAGTTTTTCATCAGTTGACTTCCATATTTAATTGCAAAATGTCTTAGGGGGCATATATCTTGCCATCCATATAATAACATAGATATTACATGACAGCAGTTCTGAAGAGGGGTTGGTTATTAGACAGCTTTAATAGGGTTATTTTAAAAAGAGGTGGAATATCAACAAAGAGGGTTTTAGAGAAAATGAGCTAATTAGCATGAGGTTTATTAGAAACGTACAGATCTCAAAGGGAGGTTTAAACTTTAATATAGAAGACACTTACTATAAATCTGGGGTGAAAATGGAGGCTGGTTAGAGAGGGGGGGCTTACTAGTAATAGAGTGGCATACTTTCATAGGAATCATAGGGGTGCTCGTTAGAAAAATGGGTTAATAACAAGATTATTATTAGAAACTTATAGTTCTAAAGCGAGGTTTATTTTAACAACCAAGAATTCGGATGGCTTATATTTCAGACAAAAATGTAACAGAAACTATGACTGTCCGAAATGTTTTAGGCGTCTGAATATTTTGAACTTCCAACTGAAAATTTACTAGATATCTCTTCTTTGGTCTTAAAACCTTCCTCGGTAATGACTATAGAAAGTTAGTCTAAATTTTGTCGATGTCACATCAATTTTTGTCCGAAATGATATTTGAAAAAACTGTTCCTAACGTTAACTGAATCGAAAATAAAACGGCCAAAATCTAGTAGTCCAAAATTGTGATTATTAATATATAAGAGTGGTGTTGGTAAAGAGGGGGTGAATAGAAAGGGGGCTAAACAGAGAGGGGTATACCACTTAGGGTTAGGGTTTTATTTTATTTTTTAATCCTAGGTACATGGATAATGAAATAAATTAATAAAAGAACTAGGTGGAACAGAGTTAATTGAAATGAAGTTATTCCTAATCATAATTCGTCTACAGTGAAACTGGAGCTGCAAGTAGTGGGACCATCTCTGTATCACATTCAAGGCGTAAAATCAAAACGGTACTTGGCAATGAACAGAACAGGACATTTGTTTTCTCAGGTAGGAATAACAAGTTTATATACATTTATTTCCTCTTGTCACAATAGGCTAAGTTTAGTTTGGAATGGATCCGGATGAGTCGGCGCTTGTTTAAATGTATAACACGCTCAATTATTCTCCAGCAGTTTAATCAAAATAGAGTTCTGGTTGCCCGGCTCGTATAGCCCCAATGGTCTTAGCTACCCAAAATTATATAATATTACTTTAAACTGAGGTGAATAAACGTATATTGCAATATGTGTGAGCACTGAAATGTTTATAATGTCAACTGATCAAATCACTATTTATAAAGTATTTCTCATCAGTCAAAAATGGGTATTCCGGCTCAATGGATTTTCAGCTGAGGAAAAAATAAAACTTTTATGCACCTTATACAATAGAGGTGAAGATGAAGGTTGCAGGTGCAATCGAAAATTTGACACACATTTTTAAACTTAAGATCAGTTTCACCAAACAATACTGATCGCCCCCCTCAGTTTATGTGGCATGAAAAATAATATTTCTTTTTCTTTGGAAACTCTTTCTACAGGAAACAGTTAGTGACGAGACCATTTTCAAACATGACAGTACACCTGGAGGATACTGGACTTTTGCCTCACATAAATATTATCTCAAGACCTTTCATGACATGTATGTAGCAATTCGAAGAGATGGGCGGCCAAAGAAAGGAGTCAAAACAAAGAAAACCAGCAAGACAACGTGGTTTCAACACGTCTAATTCTAACCGCCTTAGGACTCGTTTATATCATCAAGCATACGTGCCTTCATCCTTCCGCAAACCAATACAATGTAAACACGCATATATATATATATATATATATATATACATATATATTAGAAATAAAATTATATTGAATGTATATTAAATAAAAAATAATGCTTTACAAGTGTTTCCAATGTTACTTTTTGTGTCTGTTGCATGGTAATGGGTGCAAGAATTAAATAAACACAACTGACCTCTCGTTATTGAATTTCTAGGTTTTTAATTGGTTTAATGAACATCAACAATTTTGGCGTTGTTTCCTATAAGCAGTTAGCACTGAGCTCATAAAATAACTGTTAAAATCAACAGTAAATTGCACATACTTCAAATTCCAAACACGTCTACCTTGTTTGTGTTCAATTCTCATTTGGCTCATCGCCTTCTTGCGGTTACTACTTTGATAGTTCTCAGTCTTGTCATGTTTCTTCGAAGTGATTACATGAATTTCTTGGGACCCATGTTGGGACTCGTAGGGTACGGCGGACATGCATGAACTCTTGGGTACTGCACATATACATTTGTGTCGTGTGTAGCCTGGTAGTGCTGATCATATTTTGCGTACCCATTCCTTTTTCAACTCAACACAAATCCTGTTTACACGAGCAAATGAACGACACGGCACATCCCAAAATTATTGTATTGTATCGTAAATCTTTCGGGCGTGTGCCTCATTTTACCCACGCCAAGTACTCAGGACTTCTCGGGAGGTGTGCTCGCTAACCCTAAAAGTTCTAAAATAGGTTTTCATTTAAACCTAGAGCATCACCTGATGACCGTCGACCGACTTCAGAAGTAGAACGTAAAAAGCACAGTTTTGGAGTTTTGTGGAGAATGAGAGCCTTCGAATGTAAATTGTTTCGTAATTCGTTCGGCTTCAAATATAAGGCTTCAAGTTTCAACCATTCATAGTTTATCACACAGAAACAATAACAAACGAATGGATGATGTACAAAGGAAAACAAAATTCCAGAGTTTGCAATTTCAGCAGCCGTCTTCGTTGAACGACGCTTTTGATCAGTTGACAGAAAATAAGAAGATTTTCCCCATACATCTCTCAGCTGTTCCACTCCGCTTTGTTTAAATTTTTTTTTTATTTTCGGGCCATTTATAAGACATTTTAATGTCAAAAAGATTTTTGACTTATTCAGTTTGTAGTTCGCGAGAAACTGAATCACACAAACAGAAGGTGATGTTAACACTGTAAGATAACAATTTCCAGATACAAAGCACCACAATCGCTTTATATTTGTATAAAAAACATCCTTTTCATTAAAATATATCATTGTAATCTATATCATTTGTTATCTACCGTCTAAGCAGAAAATATTCGTCAATATATATCTTCTCCGATAGGCGACTTTTCGTTTGTTTATCTTTGTTATGGTGTTTCTTTGTTACCTTTTTAATTAAACTGAAATTTGCTGATAGTAAACGGACAGATGTTGTTATGGATTTACTGTTGATTGTGGTTTCTTGAAATGACAAAACATATCATTCCTTTATTTATGTGTGCTATATATATATCTTCACGCTGAGTTCAAACTACAGAACTTCGTCTAATATTTTGTTGTTATTAATACCAAGAAAACAGGCGGTAGTGCCCATTACAATACCCTGACTTTGTCATTTAAAGGCAAGCTGCATACAGGTGGGTTGGACGAAGGTCGCAAGCCAACTTATTACTGATATCCTGAAGACGATAGACTGAAATGGAACAAGGAAACCAAGACTTGGCAAAGACATACAGTTACAAAACAGCCTGGAAATCGTTCGTAGGCTCCTCTACTCTTCATGGATTACAACACATCTGTGACAGTCGAAACAAGTTTCGTAATTTGGTATGGCTTCTTTTTGTGCTTGGCGGATTGGGATTGTTTTTGTACCAAGCAACAGAAATGATAACACTGTATTTCAACTACACTATCCAGACACAAAGTACTTTAATCTACGAGAAAGAAGTACTATTTCCTGCCGTTACATTCTGCAATCTTTGTCCATTTATGAAATCGAATGCTAAAGGCAGGATCTTCGAGAAGCTTGGCAATTTGTCATCAATAATTCACCGCAATGATGAATCACACACTGTACGAATAAATGAATCAGTCTGGAATGACTTCAATTATAAAGACATAAATATGACAGATGAATACAAACTTAGCGGATTTCAAATGGAGGATCTTCTGGTTGAATGTTCGTGGCAAGGACAAAAATGTGATTCAAGAAACTTCACTCAAATTGTCACTGGAATGGGCGTGTGCTACTCATTTAACTCGGGTACGTCATAGACATGATACTAGTTAACATAAGCTATAGGTATCTATTTGGGGCTATATTTGGGGATATATATATATGATTTCAGAAGAACACTAATGTTTACAATTGATTTAACATCTAGTCAATATCACATACCTGATTACTTCTTCTGCACAACTGCATGAACTCATTTCACTCCATTGTAACTCGCCTACGGAACAATTTATCAGAAACGTTGAGAACAGAAAAGGATTTAGAACAGAATTTCAAATGACCTTTGAAACAAGTTGAATTTTCTAACGATTTTTAACTTCTTTTTTGAAACGAATGGACTCGTGGTGGGCCTACATTGTTTTATTAAGATGGAGATTGGAAAATATAGGTGAGGTTTTAGTGTCTGTCGTAATTTTATCTAACATACATACATACATACATACATACATACATACATACATACATACATACATACATACATACATACATACATACA
>JANVCJ010069994.1:0-12761 GCA_026413505.1 Epizoanthus ramosus
TGGAAGGCCTGAAAATTAATAAGCCCCCCCCCCCTCCGGTGGGATTATTAGAGCTTTTACGGTAAGAGTAACATCCATTACACTAGCAAAGATATTTAAAAAACCTGAAATAAGTACTGGCAAGTAAACCTAATTTAGGCAGGGAAAACAGTTTATAATAGCAAAATCCATTAACAACGAAAGTAGCCTACAACTGCAAAATAAATAGTAATTTCAATATTTGAAGAAATTATTCAGCATCCTGAATTTCGTATGTTTTACTTATTTTAAAATAACTATATAGGCCTTGGAAATCAAGTCAAAGAGAAAAAAATATTTAAATAGCTCTTTGAAGTAATGATGAAATATGTATATATAAGTGAAAGAGAAGGAAGATATTTTATCTATGGGTGAGAAAAGACGAGAAGGTTGCCTTCCAAGAAGATCTTCTTCAATGGAAAAAAGAGAAGAGAGAAGAGAAGAGAAGAGAAGAGAAGGGAAGGGAAGGGAAGGGAAGAAAGGAGAAGAGAAGAGAATTTACGAACTACACAACTGCAAGCATTGCTCCCATTTCTTCCAATCACTCTCTTTCAAAATCAAATATAGTCTCACCTATTGATGTTTCATAAGCAGAGTCAGCTGTTTGATACACTGCATTTGCATCAGCGACCTGTTTTGACTGAAATAAGAACCGTCAAACATAGTACCCGTCAAGTTCATTAACTTAAGAGTTATACAACAAGAAACTCAATCTGAATATCACCAATTTCAAACCGGATCAATTCTTCTTAAGTACAGTGATGATATTACAAAAATTGCCAGATTTAAGAAATAGAAAATATTCAGTTCTGCGTTTTCGAGTTATGGCAACACAAGTGCAAGTTTTGGAGATCAGCAAATAGCTGTGTTAACACGATCCAAAAGCGAATGTTTCCACAGCTTTTCACTTTCTACAAAACTTGCACAAGCGTTACCACTCGTGTTTTCTATTTCCTTTATTTTAAACATAAACACCGTCATTACATGTATGTTTATTTTATTTTTATAAAATGTATTATGAAATACTTGAGCTTGAACATAGCATATAGCACCGCAATTTACTAAAAAGTACGCAAGAATTAATTACACCTCAAATTAGATTAGTACAAAGATGACACAATTTATATTAGTGAGTAGTTATCAGATGACACAATTTTTTAGCAACTGAATGCACAAGAACTTCTGTAAATACCTTTTCTAGTTCTTCATTATAGATCTCTAGAAATTCTTCTGCAAATTCTACCTTCCGGGCAATAATTTCTGTGTTTCCATTGCTGTCCTTTGCAGTTGTAGTTGTACATGAATTTCGACTAATTAATGGCGCTTTTGGTTCTCCCTGTCTCTTAAACATGCCAGAATGTAAAGCTTCCATCACAGTATTGTCAATCTTTCTTGAGGTGCTCCTTTTGCATTTCTCACTCAAGTATCTTGATCTAAAACCTGGCCAGTCGAAAATCTTGATGATTCTCTTCCTTAGATCTTTCATTTTCGCTACTTTCCCTTCCAAGAGAATTCTAGCCAACCATACGGGTAGTGATGGTGCTCTTGAGGACGATTGTACATCACCTGTTAACATGAGACATAACTAACAACTATATTTCTAATATAATCTCAATATAAATCGTTTCAAATATATTTTGTATAAATTTCAAGGCGTATTTGTTTGGGATAATTGGAACTGAAAGTGGTTACTTGGGGCTACCTGTATTTTTCTTTCCTGCATACTTGGAATACAACTATGGAACGAAGTTAAATAGATAGCATGTTGTGGAATAGGTTGTTTTGGCGATCAGTAATCATTCTTGAATAAAACGGGTTTTTCACAGAAGTTATAGGTCTAGCTTAGCAAAGGCCAAATCTATGTTTTTTAATTAATTTTAAAACCAACTAAGGCAAAATTTTGACATCATAAAAAATCCAAGATGGACGCCATAAGAAACAAGATGGCGTCTATGTGACGTCATATGACGTCGTAACTAAATTCGCTAACTCCCAAAATGTACACGATGGTCTAATTAACGAATCTACCAATTTTGGCTTTGCTACCATTTATAATAAGGAAATTAAAGAGGGGAGTAATTCGCCCCCACCCCCCCACCAGCCTTCATGACACCAACAATAGCCCGACCCAGATAGGGTTAACTAACGCAGACCATTCCCAAGGGTCTTCAAGCATTTTGTTCACCATGCCAGTAATTATTATTTTAAAAAAAATCTATATCATCAGCACTCACATGTGATTTTATCCCTGCATGAAAAAAAGAATTTGTCATTCATATTTAAGAAGAAAAGAGAATAATAAGTTTAAAACTGAGCTCTGACAAAGTCATTGTAAGTTTACATGTAATTCAGCGTGTAATGATCATTTGTGCTTGACATTATTTACAAGCTTATTATCAATCAAGTTAAATTGTATAAATTGCATGGTGTATGCACACTTGGATTCAGCCAAGTTACGATGACCACACTATGTTAAAAAGCTATTTATCAAATTTGTTGTCAGATCCCCGTTCTTGTAATTATAAGGATAACATAGTTTCAGTTAATCAATATATGAAGAGTAAGGATTACGGATACTACCTGATGAAAAATTCTGTGTAAGTTTAGTTTTCATCAGAGTTTGATCAAACGCAATGCTGTAATGAAATTTTCAGTTTCCCTGTTATTTAGTGGGCTATCAGAGATTGAAAATTGCAGCTATTACCTCAGTCTGTTCTGGTCAACCTTAAATATTCCCAGTAAACAACCGGAACTTTCCTGGCGGAAATACCCTCTATTTTCTCCCATCTTGAGTCAATTTGAGATGTTGTCCATTCGAAAGTAGCTAGTACCTGCTTCGAAGATAAATAGTATTTTGAACAACCCCAATATTTTATTGCTGTGCTAACAACAAAAATCTTCATTAGTTCATAGTTATATGGTGTTCTACGCAAGTGTTGATCACTGACACGGACATGGCATGACAAGCATCATATGGTCTATGGATATTAGATATTCACGTGAAATTTGAATATTCGAAACTGAAAGTGAAAGTATCTGATTTTTGAAAGAAGTCACACTATTCGGTATAACATTTTAAAATACTGAACGAGAAGTAGTAATAGAAATTACTTCATATATTAAATAGCGTTAGTACATAGCATTTATGCGGAATACGTAACAAGTTGGTCTCATACGACAGACGTTCCTATATTTAAATGGTTCCTATGGAACATATCGATCAGACGCTCCTCAGCATGTGAGGTAACGCGTCTAACCCTGTTGGGTCACGCACCTTTGAAGTGTCTTTAAAAAGAAATCTAACTTTCTATTCAAAAAAGAAAAAAAATGTTTGTGGAAAAATCATGGGTATGCACAGAAAGGAAACGTTTTCTCAAAATATGATGATGCGACTTTATCTTGTTGTGTTCAGCACGCTGTCTACGAACGTCAGAAACACAAAGGTGAATGTTTTGCAACAGGAATCGGAACGAGTGAAACAATATGAATAGAACGTTCCACAGCCTCCAGAAAGAAGGATTCGAATGGTATCCTACACAGCGAGAGAGAGCTACCCGAAATGTTTTATCATTGTGAAGGTGTATTAAATGTTGCACTCTATGCGTTAAGGTCAATAATAATTCAATGTCTTCTTGCGGAAGTTAGTAATTGATGCATATTAGATCATTGGCTGTATCCAGGTCGAAATTCGTGACTTCTTGGATGAATCCAAGTGTCTCTTTCGAAGATTTCTGGCGTTGCAATTTCAATCATCAAACTTTCCTGAAATATACGAATCTTCTTTAATCATATTAGCGCAATTAATATACCAGAATCCTGCTCTTTTCAAATAACTCTTTATAGTTTAGTCACTAAGAAGTCTACTTTATCAGGAAACAATAATTCATACTAGATTTAAAAATCTAAGAAGAAATAATTCAACTATACTACTGTGATCGGCATTATTAAGAACCCGGCGTCTTCAACAAAATATTTTATTGTTGTGCTAACTAGAAAACTCTTCATTAGTTCATAGTTATATAGTGTTCAGTTCTACGCACACCTTGTTGATCACTGACACGGACATGGCATGACAAGCATCATATGGTCTATGGATATTAGATATTCACGTGAAATTTGAATATTCGAAACTGAAAGTGAAAGTATCTGATTTTTGAAAGAAATCACACAATTCAGTATAACAGTTTAAAATACTGCACGAGAAGTAGTAATAGAAATTACTTATTCAATGTCTGCTTGCGGACGACTTTTAGATAATTGATGCATAAGATCACTGACTATATCCGGGTCGACCTTCTTGGATGAATCCAAGTGTCACTTTGAAAGCTGTCTCATGTCGCAATTTCAACCATCAAACTTTCCTGAATATGAAATTCTTCTCTGATCATATTAGCGCAGTTAATACAACAGTAAACAGAATTCTGCTCTTCTTAAATACCACTTTGGAAAATACAGTTTAGTCACTAAGAAGTTTACTCGATGAGTAAATAGTACTTCACAGTAGATTCAAGAGTTCAAGAAGAAATTATCCAACTATACTACGATGATGTCGATTTCCAAAAAAACATATAAACTTGTTAGTGGATTGCAATCCCTGGAAACAGTCATTAATTATCAAAATATTTTGCGACAGAAATGTATGGTCACATATGTAATCTAACATACTGACCGTTCGAAGACTCCAACGTAGTGTCATCTGTAGAATCGGTAACACCATAGTTGGATGCCATGAGGAACTTATTTCGCAAATAGCTTCGCACGGCATGCAGTGCATAAATGCACTTACTACCTGTGGAAACTACTTATGAGCACTGGAACAAGTTGAATGTCTTGTTCCAGAGAACCGGGAGCAATTAAACTTGAGCCTCTCTATTTGACGCCTTATATATGAAATCAGCGGTTATACCTCACCAGTTGCCTAGTAATGAAAATCAGCACCTTTGCTGTCACGTGGTACCCTGAATAGCAGCTTTGTCTTTTAGCAAATCAAAAACGAGAACTTGGCATAATTATGATGACCGCTGAGTTGCAGTGAGAAGATGGGCAAAGAAGGAGTAATTTGTCGAAAACGTGAAGTTACTATGCTCAAATAGCAGTGGAATGCCGCTTCAAACAAGAGAATCTGGTGGTACCGAATTCGTTTACTACTCAGGCTTACTACTTGAGTGAAAGCTCCTATCAACTTTCTGCCGTCTCCAAGCACTCAGTGAAAGTTACAGTGTTTGACATCGCCAAAGGACTTTCCTCTAAATATTATCATTTCGTGGCGTTGGTTTGAGTTGGTAATAAGATAAGTTTCAGTGAATCATAATTTAAAAAGTAAGGATTTATATCTTCTGATGGAATGCAGCAATTACATTTACAATTGTTTTTTCCCTGTTATTTAGTCAATTAGCGGGCCATCCAAGGTAGAAAATTTCAGGTATTACTATTACCTCTGTCCGTCTCCGTCATCCTTATATATTCCCAGTAAAAAGCCGGTGCTATCCTAGCGCTGGTATTTATAGAAATGCTGTTTATTTTCTCCCATCTTGAGCCAAGTTAAACTGTTGTCAATTCGGAAGCTGTAACTGATTCGGAGATCAATAGTATCTCGAAGAACCCGGAGCGTTCAACACAATATTTTATTGCTGTGCTAACAACAACACTCTTCATTAGTTCATAGTTATATAGTGTTCTACGCACGCCTTGTTGATCACTGACACGGACATGACATGACAAGCACCATATGGTCTATGGATATTAGATATTCACGTGAAATTTGAATATTCGAAATTGAAAGTGAAAGTATCTGATTTTTGAAAGAAATTACACAATTTGGTATAACATTTTAAAATACTGAACGAGAAGTAGTAATAGAAATTACTTCAAATTATAATAAATGGCGGTATACGCAGCATTTTGGGATTATACGACAAACGTTCCTATATTTTAATTATTCCTATAGGACATATCGATTAGACGTTCCTCAGCATGAGATGTAACGCGTCTAACCCTCTTGGGTCACGCACCTTTGAAGTGTCTTTAAAAGGAAATCTAACTTTCCATTAAAAAAAGAAATAAAATGTTTGTGGAAAAATCATGGGTATGCACAGAAAGGAAGCGTTTTCTCAAAATATGATGATGCGACTTTATCTTGTTGAGATGTCTCAGTCTACGAACGTCAGAAATGCAAAGGTGAATGTCTTGCAGTAGGAATTAAAACGAGTAGAAAACAATATCAATAGACCCGATATAACGTTTCACAACTTTCAGGAAGGAGTCCACTGGTATCTTACACAGGGCGAGAGAACTACCCGAGATGTTTTATCAATCATTGTGGAGTGAAGGTGTCTTAAGTGTTCCATTCTATGAGTAGGGTCAAAGCAAATTCAATGTCTTCTTGTGGAACTTAATAATTGATGTATAAGATCATTGACTATATCGGGGTCGACCTTCATGACTTCTTGGATGAATCCAAGTGTCACCCTGAAAGCTGTCTCATGTTAAAATTTCAATCATCAAACTTTCCTGAAATATACAATTCTTCTCTGATCATATTAGCGCAATTAACACAACAGAATTCTGCCCTTCATAAGTATATCTCATTGGAAAATATAGTTTAGTCAATAAAAAGTTTACTTGATGAGTAAATAGTGGATTAGTGCTTCATACTAGCTTCAAGAGTTCAAAAAGAAATATTCTAACTATACTACTACGGTGGCGATTTCTAAAAAAAACATATAAACTTGTTAGTGGATTGCAATCCCTGGAAACTACTGGAGTACGCATTAATAAAAACCCAATAATATTAACAACGCAATCGCAGTCATTAATTCTCAAAATGTTCTGACATATATTGCATATACTGACCGTTCAAACTCGAAGACTCCAATGTAGTGTCATCTGTAGAATCGGTAACACCATAGTTGGAGGCCATGAGAAACTTATTTCACAAATAGCTTCGCACGGCATGCAGTGCATAAATGCACTTACTACTTGTGGAAACTACTTAACAGCACTGGAACAAGTTGAATGTCTTGTTCCAGAGAACCGGGAGAAATGAAACTTGAACCTCTTTATAGTTGCCTAGTAATGAAAATCAGCGCCTTTGTTGTCACGTGAACCTCTAAATAGCGGCTTTGTCTTTTAACGAATCAAAAATGATTAATTGCCGTAGCTGATGAACACTGATTTGCCAAGCGAAAATGAGTAGTGGAGCAATTTGTAGAAAACTGGAAGTGGTTTTACTCATACTGATTCAAACAAGGGGATCTGTTTCTACTGAATTCGTTTACTAAGCAGGGATCAGACAGTGGCCTTGAAATCTATTATAGTTACAGACAGGATGACATTTTCTGATGGAAATGGATCAAAGGTGAAGTGGGCCTGACATCAACTAGTGGAACACAGAGGGAGAAGGTCATACTCTTCCTTTTATAAAAGAATATTGTTTTCCAGGCCCAAGCTCGATATTCTTATATTTCTTCCTACATTGTATTTTAGGCTGAAAATATACTTGTGAATATTCTTAGATTATGGAGTCTAGCTTTTTGCTTTTTAACGTTTTGTTGGCTAGTTTTGCTATTTACAAAACAATTTTGGTATTACCATAGGCATAGTTTTTAATCGTTTAGTTAAAATTATGTGATTTTATTATTCTTTACAAAATCTCAGCCTCGGGTATATTCTTACAATAGATAGATAGATAGATTTTACCAATTTATCCGCCCGTCTTCCTGGATACCATGGCCAAAACTTTTTGAGAAGTCCATTATAGAAATAGTTAGGTCAAATATTAGTCATAATAATTCTTAAAATTTCGCCAATTTCAGCCTCGATATTCTTATAAAGTATATTCTTCTAACACAGAAAGAGTGTATACCACGGCCGACCATATTACCGTTCAGTCTCCGCGTTTTCATATTCCTCTTCGTGGAGTGAGGATAAGATGTGATGTTAGTCATTGCGACCATGAAAAGGCAAACCGCTCTAATTTTCAAAGATAAGCAATTTCTCTACCTCCACTTTATTTAGGCTCGGAAGATTTTAATGTTATCTCTTGCGCTTATTCCTTGTTGAACTACAAAGCAGAGATCTTGAGCAAGATTCGTTTCAGTATGTTGGACAGTCAGTATGTTGGACAGTCCTGATTTCCTGGAAAAGGAAATAAGCTGAAGATCTTTCCTTGAATTTCTTATGTCTTAGTGAGTTACACAAACGCTACAACAATAACAAAATAATACACAGACTGCAAGTACTGTATATTGAACAAACAACGGGTCAAACTCACCTTTCCGTGCTTGATACTGGAGCCTGAAATGTAATTGAGTACCGAACACATGAAAGGGCGGCTCGAAAAGCAATGTAGTACAGGGGGAGGCAGGCCCAGCAGCGTCATCCACTGCTCAGAAAAATGATGACCCCCCCTGACAATCTGGTCTGGTTCTGTTGATAAATGTACAACACAGCCTTGCCTAGAATGAATGAGAAAAAAGTTGATGCTGTTATCTTTATCGCTATTATGTTCATTGGACATGAGTTACATGTATGAGTCAGTTTCAATTGTTTGTACAGGTTTGAATGGTTTTAAAATCTTTTACTAGATAAAAAAACAGTTGCTTAGGCCATATCCCAGTGGGTACCTTTTCAGGGGTTCAGTTCAAATTTACTGACAAGAATTGCCGACCTGTCTCTTCCATAAGCGAGTCACCCTGGGTTTTGATATTCTATAGAATAAATTCAATGTAGTCTCCATAAAGTATTGATTACACAGCAATCAAATAGTTTGGTAATCAGTGTTTTACATGTATGTTTGTGGTGGTATAATTGCAAGGGGAAAAGGGTTCATAGGTACCCACTGAACACTCCCCTGGATCTAATATAAATGCTACCCCCAGTCTCTGAATAAGATTTGGATTCAAAAAAATTCACAATGTGAAGATTTAGCTGATATTTGCACAGTGTTTGGAATAAATGCATCAATGAAATTACCTGAAATCTCTACATAGAGCTATGTCATTAGAACTTCAAGAATTTGCAAAGTGTCATAAATTCGGTTTCAATATATTAAACATTAATTAATGACAAGGACAAAACAAATCCCCTATAATTGTATGAAGATCTTACAAAGTGATGTCACTGGATGAGATTAATTCAGATGTGTCTCTCGCTCAAGACAAGAACAAAATCTTTTAAGGCAGAGAAAAATAATAATAATAACGTTCTTGTGAAACGCATATAACAGGTCTCAATGCGTTTTACAGGTAATTGCTATAAAAAATATCTTTTTAAGAAAATAGCTTAAGTCTTGGCTGATATTAAAAGATGTGTTAGTTGCATAAAAATTGTTTACGGAATAAAAAGGTTTTGAGAGAAGTTTTAAAAGAGGTTGTAGAGTCTGCTAATTTGATATGTAGTAGAGGTGCTGCAAAGGAAAAAGCCCTCTCTCCACATTTTTTGCATGCAATTAATATATCAAACAAAACATCAATGTATTTATTTTTGAATTGAGTTTGTATTTCAGATATAATTTATCAATCCTACAACAGTTGATACATTTAAGGCTTAAAATCAATAGCATAATCATCTGATGTCAGATTTGCTTCCCTCCCCTCCTCCCATCCTGTATAGCGCTACAAAGTTCTCCCAAATAATAAGGCAATAGACATAATTACTTTTTTTCCACTGATTGGGCTTAATTATTTATTTCTATTGATTGAACATAAATATTATATTTCTATTGATTGGGCGTAATTATTGATTTCCACTGATTGGACATATTTACTATTTCTATTTATAATTGGGAATAATTATTATTTCTATTGATTGGACATCATTATTTTTCTTATGATTGGGCATAATTATGGTTTTATGACTCCATGTGTCTGTAGTAAAGGCTTTTGTCGCCTATACAAAATCAGACATACATGTATTAGGAACTCAA
Source organism: Epizoanthus ramosus (assembly GCA_026413505.1). NCBI lineage: Eukaryota > Metazoa > Cnidaria > Anthozoa > Zoantharia > Epizoanthidae > Epizoanthus > Epizoanthus ramosus. The sequence goes on from JANVCJ010069994.1 coordinate 9,944, forward strand.
GTTTCTATCAGAGGAGTCCACAATTGACAAAGACCCTTATAAATACACACCTTCGTTACCACACACTTGGACTACTGCAACTCTTTACTGCAGTATCAGATGAACCACCCTCAGAGAGTCCTGAACGCTGCTGCACACTTCACTTGCCTTGTTGCTCGATATGCGCACATAACACCAGTGTTGATGAAGCTTCATTGGCTCCCTGTGGCTTTTCGAGTGCAGTTCAAGATCGCACTGCTGGTCTTCAAAGCTCTGAGGGTATGACTCCATTCTACCTGCCTGATCTTTTGGAAGTAAAGGTACCGTGTCAATATACACTGTGCAGTGACACCCAGCGTCTTCTTAAGATTCCCCACACCAGATCTAGATGTAAGACCTTCGGGGACAGGGCATTTGCAGTTTCAGTGCCCAGGATTTGGAAGAGCCTATCCCAAGCAGTTGGAGATAGCGAACACATAAACTGTTTTGGACCTCTGTTAAAAATGTTCCTATATATTTAAAGCAGTTTTTAACCATTGAATATTTTTAAGTATTTTCACTTTATTGCTGTCGAGCGGAGCATCCAATATCGAGTTTATGGAACTTTGTCTTTCCAGTTTCCAGACATTCTGCCCCTTGTGGTACATGTACACCCCGCAATGTTTCTCGTCCCAGCTTATCACTTCTGGTAGAAGGCAACAGAAACCGCTGTTCACAACATGCATCTGATCAATCGTAAGTATCAGGTTTCTTTGTCACGTACATGGTCGGATTGGCATCAAACTCAATAAGCATATCAGGCGCAAATTTGTATGCTTTAACTGAACTACACGTATTCATCAGGTCAATCTTCAATTTAATTTCAAAGATACAGTATATTGCAAGGACTGGATAGCTCCCGCAATATAAAGAATGACAAGGTAAAAAGACACATTTGTTTCATTTGTTGCATATGGAGAACAAAATTGATAACAGAAGTTGAAATACTATGGCCTACTTGCACTCAAGCTTGACAGCAATTGCTTTACCTTTGGTAACTGCTAGTAATATAAATATTTTAATTCATTAGTAAATCTAAGCCTTTCTTACATTTCCTTTTTTCTACTATAATTATTTTTCAAATATTTTATAACTTATTGTAAAGCACATTAGAATATTTTGAATAATGTATGCGCCATATAAGTTATTAAATTATTTATTTATTATTTACTATGCCATAAATTACCAAGATTTATCCATGAAATAAAATTGTTATTTTCACATGTGATTAAATATCATATTTAATCACATGTGAAAAATAACAATTTCCCTGTAGCACTTTCTACTCATTTAAAAGCCGAGCCACCTTGTAACTCTAGTGCAACAGTAGACATCTAACCTTCACTTTGCTCACTCGTGAGGATATTGTCAGCCGAGTCGAAGATGAAAATGGTATCTCCATGCGGCGATGTAATATCCTCTATTTCTATTGGTTGGGTATAATTATTTATTTCCACTGATTGGGCATAATTATTATTTCTATTGTTTGGGTATAATTATTATTTCTAGATACTGATTAGCATAATTACTTCTATTGATTGGGCATAATTATTATTTCTATTGATTGGGCATAATTGTTTATTTCCACTCATAACCTAACTTATTTCCATCGATTCGGCATAATTAGTTATTTTAGAAACAGATTTAGGTGTTCAATTGAAATAATCTATCCCCTCAATGAGATGTAAAAACACAGACTGAGACTGTACAACTGTACTCGATTTTATCGAGTAGGTGAAGAACATCAACTTGACAACTGGAATGTAAATTCTGTCTTCTTCACCTCACACCTGTCACATCGAATATTATTATTATTGCAATTATTATTATTATTATTATTATTATTATCATTTATTGATCATTCTAAATGTAGATTTAGATGTAGATGTGGCGAATTCAATAAACTAAACTAAACTATTGTTACGACCGGGTTACGATCGCGATTCGAGTTTGGGGTAAAAACGTCATCTTGAGATCGATCAGTGGCAGATTCAGTCTGAGTCACGCTTTCTCTCGTTCGATCCGTAAGCGTTGCCGTCACTGAGACCGTTCTTTTGCCTTAGAGATGACGTTTCTATCTAGATTGCACACGTATGTTCTCAGTTAACACATACCTCTGTCAGGTTTCTTCTCAAACACAGCTGAGCAGGACTATGAAGTATGTACAAATATGCAGTCGACAAAATGTAGCATTACTTCTCTTTTGCTTTCATGTCACCATCTGAATCAGACCCAGGCCTTACCGCGTGAAAAGAAAACTTGTTTCCAGTCTTCCTCCATCTGCTGCATGCATTTTAAAAAACGAATGGAAAAGGCATACCACAGGCAGCCCAAGTTTATAGATAGTAATTTGCGTTGAAGTTGTACATTGACTATGAATTTAAGACTTTGTATGGGAAAAATATCGGTTTCGTGAAATGATGCTTACCTCAGTTACTGTTCCACTGTGTTTTGTAAGTAGTTCGGGGGCCATTTAAGGCAATTTGGGCGAATTTTAAGTTTTGAGTGCCCCCCAGTATATATGCTCCTCAAAATGGCTTATGCCGGTTAATTATATATGTTTAAATAGGGGTTTACTAGGCTTTCCTGTAATCCTGTGAAGCGTATACGTAGGTTTCAGTCTATTAAATCCTCACAGAGATAAATGCTGCCCAAGTTACCCCAAATCGTCTATTTCATTAACCATTTTATACATATTTGAGGGACGGTCAGATTTCCGAAAGTATTTCAGTGGCCTAGGGGAAGCCTCACATATCGATTTTGCCCACAAGAAACGTCAATTTTACGTTTCTCCCAAGAC
>JANVCJ010070005.1:0-12759 GCA_026413505.1 Epizoanthus ramosus
ATGAGGATTCTTCAGTAGTGTTGAGGATTCTTCAGTAGTGTTAAGGATTCTTCAGTAGTAATGAGGATTCTTCAGTAGTGTTGAGGATTCTTCAGTAGTAATGAGGATTCTTCAGTAGTGTTGAGGATTCTTCAGTAGTGTTAAGGATTCTTCAGTAGTAATGAGGATTCTTCAGTACTAATAAGGTTTCTTCAGTACTAATGAGGTTTCTTCAGTACTAATGAGGATTCTTTAGCAGTAATCACTGCGCTAAGCAGATGCACATCTTAGTCATCGTAACATCAGAATCAAACTAAAGTGCCGGAATAAAAAGCAAGCTACATGTATGTGCTGCCATTGTATGGACCCACGATCGGGAATGAAACCAGAGCTGCAGTAAACTCACTCATGTGATTTATACTTGAAATTTCAGTCATATACATTAATTCAAAGGAAGGAAAAAGTTCCTTAAACTGCAGATGATTATAACAAAAGACGAGAAAAGTAAAGTCTTTGCTAAGTACAGAGAGTCTCTTCACCCAGGTGTATAAATGGGTACCTTGCAAATTGTTTGGGGACAAACCTCAGAAAATTCTGGGGGGTAACCCTGCGATGGACTAGCATCCCACCCAGGGAGGGTAGTAATACTCTCAATCGCTTCATGCTACAGATACTGGAGTTAAGCGCCGGCACTGATAAGCCATGTTGGCTTCTTCAATCCTAGATTGAAGGCAGACTTTACTGAGTACAGAGTGCTTCCAAGCAGTGACCTATGGAAATACTGATCCACTTGACCGGGTTTAGCTTATGGAACTTGTTTCACAACAATACATTAAGTTCAAAGCTTGCTTTCAGTTCCAGTACTTCAGTTTGATTCTGACACTAGGATTACTAGAGTGTTCATCTGCTCAGAGCAATAATTACTGTTGAAGAATTCCTGAAGCACCTTTGCAACGTGGGTATTAGGATTGAATTTCCTTTGATATGTTCCGAACTGTCATCTAGTTACCGGGCTCTAATCCATATGTCTGCTATCTTGAAGTGGGCATAAAAATAAATTGTCTGGGTCAATCATGGTAAAAGGAATACAAACATTCAGCGTGGTTTAGAGTTACAGAATTGCTTTTTAAGTTTGCAATTGCTATTTATGAAACACCAAGAGTTGTAAGTGGTGCATTCAGATCTGCCAGATGAAGAAATGCCCCATTAGTCGCCAGTGATCAATTATAATTTTCACTTCTCTTGTAAGAAATTATATCTATGAAGAGATCAAAACAACTTGTGTTTAAATAAATTGGCTTGCCCCAGACTTTGTTTAAGAAAGACACGAAATACAGTACAGTGGTTTTCAAAGATAGAAAGCAATTGTCATGAACGTTTTCCTTTCTTTGCTAATTTGACAATATTCCAGGTGTAGAAATTGACCCTTCGATGTTGTTCTTTAACCCTTCTATGTTGGAAAGTATCCTTGATTAAAGATTTAAAGATTCCTACACCGTCCACATTTTCAGTCATATTATTGTATTGTAATTAGTCTATATACACATTTGTGGAATTAAAAAGTATTGAACTGGAGGGACGGGGGGAACAGGAATAAGAGAAAATGATGTAAAACACAGCAACACGTAACTACATGATTCATTTTACTTTTGTTAAGGGAAGAAAAGGTGGTACTCGTTCAATGGACTTATATTTCGTGGAACTCAACTCAATGTTAGGCCCTAGACAGCTTCTTGTTTTATTTTAATAGCAGGAAAAGGGCGAATTTATATTATTATAATGTGTTATTATTATTAATAATATGTCATTGCATCCAATAGTTAGTGCACGAGGAGTTGGCTTTGCAGTGGGCGGTTGCAAGTGGTCCAGTCCGGGAGATGGCTATGATGCATGCATGGTTCTTCTTTGAGCTGATGGTGAATGATAAGTCAGATAACACTTTTGTAGAACTTTGTGATACTGCACCTCTTAGCAAAAATGTTCTTGCTCCATATAGGACTGTCACGTCATATTGTCTTGGTGAAGAGTTTATTTATTGATTGCCGGACTTACTGAACAGTTTAAGAGCTACCTACATTAATTAAGTAGGTGCTCTTTTTCTAACTTGTATTTCTTTATTAACTTTTCTTGCTTAATCTGAAACATCGCCCATTTTATAACAGATACGCCTAATCAGTCTAGACACAATTGGTGGTTTTCACCGAATCCTCAGGCATTCAAATGACAAAGGGCATTGAATTTTGGACACCACCATGGCGGCCATAGCGTCACATGCAAAGCAAGATAATCGTTTATTTTATGTGACAAGTGAACAGACAAATGAAACCACACGGAGATCACAACAAAGGGTTTTTTGCCGGTGAAGTTTGTATCTTTATTTAGGATAGAACTGACTTTGAGTTCTTTCAACGACCCTTATCAGCTCATCATCATTGTTAAGTATTTTGGACCTTATCAAGCATGGTGAAAGTGTCGGTATAAAGTCAAATCAAATAGTACTCTCAAAATGAACAAACATGTACAAAGCACATTCGTAATTCATATGGACACATAGTCAGTTGTGTGCACATCATTACACAGACATTACAAGATCGTCACACTTAGAATTATTGCCAAAATATGTGTGGAAAAAATATGTTTTGCAAATAATAATAATAATAATAATGATAATGGTTTATTAGCAATTCCAAATGCAAATAGTCAAATGGCCACTTACACAAGCACAAACTAAGTAAATTAAAGTGCGATATCAGATTTTAAGAAAATGATTGTTTTTACCTTAATGCTTCTCAATAAACTGCTAGAATTTCCATTTTGTGATTCAGTTGCTATCTACATGTACCTACGTGTTGGGTGATATGTGATAAGCCGATGTAGAAATGAGCAGACTAAAGCCTACAGGAGTGCAAGATATGCTGATATAACATCAATGTTCATTGCCAGGTGAAAAGTATGGCACAGCACCTTGATAACACAGACAAATTCTTCTGGCCCAGAAAGAGTCGTTTTCCAGAACAGTTCCTTGGGGATGTTAGAGCTCTTGTAAATACCACAGTCACAGATATTGTCAACAAACAAAAGGTTTGTATCAAGTTATGCATTGGTTTGTCATTGTTCGAAATATTTAGTGTATGTTACAAATGTGTCGCGGCCTGGACCAATCTGGAAACTGAGGTTTATTGGACATGGTGTGAGAAGTTGTAGTCATGTGTGAAAATGTACAGTATGGTGATGAAGAACTGCAAACAACTTCACCTGTCAGATTTAAGATATAGAGATTACTTCATGGTTGGTTTGCTTGTACGATTTTTATTCACGAGTTGTGAAGAATAACATGAACAAGCGAATCTTTGAGCGAATGACTTTTATTCTTTACAACGAGTGAATACAAATCGTACAAGCAAACCAACCATGAAGTAATTTGTTTATTTATAGAAGTACTGACATATTACAAAATCTGATCATGAATCGTAACAAGTGAACACTTTTATAAAGTTGGAAGAAATTGAAAGTTATTTCTAACAAATGATACAAAATGATACAAACTGGAAATTTCTAGCTTTAAATGAAACTGTTGAAAACCGCAGACAACTATAAAGTTGGCTGTTTTGCAAATCTAACTATCGAAATGCTTTCTAATTAGAATCAGCGTCTAGTACTTTTAGTCTTTTTACCTTTTTGGAGAAGACTCCACTTGGATTCTTGGATTGCCAACTTCGGGGATTGATTGAAGCTGTTAATAGAAATGCTGAATTGACCTCCATGAATAACAGCACCTTTGAAAAGTGACATTGCTTCCTGACTATGTTGGTAATCTGCTGCCGGGCGAGGTGAATGAATTTCAGTCGAGCATTCTGCAATTTGAAATTTATTCATTTTCTCTAAGCTCCCTGTCGTCAGTTCACTCAAAGTACGAGAGTTGACTTTCCTAACAATTCTTTGTCATACAGTAGTTTTACTTGTTCTTCTGTGAGCGGAACTGAAGCGTTTTGTTTACTGCCTTTGCCTTTCTTTCTTCTTTGCCGTTATTGCATTGTCAAACTCGACGTCTTTCATAATGCTGTAGCCATAATTCTTCTTCTTCAAATACCGTTCAAAACTGGCAATCACAGCACGCAAGTATGAATTGGGTTCATAATCTTTGTTGTTTCTTTCTATCGTACTGTTGTGAATTCACTGATGAATGAATTGAGCTAGCTCGTGTGGGGAATTCCTTCCACAGGCCTTGACTCGCCTTTCAGTGTCAAACATTCCTTCAGCAAAGCGACATTCTGTTCAGTTTTCTTGGTATTTTCGTTTTCTTGTTCTTCGATAAAGTTCTCCACTGAAGCTATATCTACAAACCTTGAATTACTCCAAGAAGACGCCATGATACAATTTTTGCTTAGTGAAGCCGTCAGTGAAAGGCGGAAAAACCGATACGATTTTTGTCACTAGTGAAACATTTCGTCTGTGGTCTGTAATTGGTCATACGATATTTTTCACTAGTGACAAGAATCGTCCGACCAATCAGATTGCTTGCAGTTTGTTACAGATTATTTTTATTTAGCAGTCAATTTTGGAATAAATCTCACTACTTATATAATAAACGAAATATATGCGTTTTGATAGAATTTTTGAATTATTGTCTTTTTCACTGTTTCTCAGTCTGTGCCATTCATAAAGTAATATTTTTCCCGTCTGCTGTCGTCATATTGTATTTTATAGTTATTATGCATTTGTATTGAGTACATTTAGCTCATCACTGTACAACATGATTTATTTATATGCATAGTCCTAATTCTTCAATATTTGACTGTTACAGGACCTTGCCTCGGCACAACAGCTTAACTCAAGTCTTGGATTTTTTTTCTATGACCTTTTCTCTCTCATGGACCGGGGATTTGTATTTGAGTTGCTCAGGAACTATTGCACAGAGGTATGTGTAGTTGATCAGAGTTGTAAACTTATCATCATGAAGTGTATATAACATGGTTCACACAGGCCTTGAAAAGTCCTTAAAACTGAATCAGTCCTTGAAAAGTCCTTGCATTTTGAAATATAGGCATTTGTCCTTGAAAAGTCCTTGCATTTTGAAATATAGGCATTTGTCCTTGAAAAGTCCTTGAATTTGTTCAAAAAATCCTTAATTAAATATTTGCAAATATCTTTGAACTCTTCTTTATTTCTTATTTAAAAAATCGAAGAAGTGCGGTAGAGTACGTAAACAAAAATAGCACATGCTAAAGAAAACCAACTGATATTTCAGAAATAGAGACATAATATTTCTAATCCTCACCTGTGTGTTGGACACGGTTTTTAGATCCAAGTGCCATGAACAGTGCCGAGGTGCAGCCTCATATACATTAGATATTCATGACACAGAGGCCAATGACAAGAGAGCCATCAAATTTTGTATTGTTCTAGCTGAGAATGCATGCTTTTTTGCAGTCCTGAAGTTTCAAGGTGAACATTCCCTTAATAGAAAATCTTGCGGTAATACATATTAGGTGCTATTTCTTCGGCGGAGCCAACTAGTATGGATCAAAATCCTGAAAGTGGACCTCCACCAAATAGATTATGTTCGCCATTAATCGCCAAGGCCCTTAAAACTTCTTGAAAGTCCTTGATTTTTGCAGTGTAGTAACAGCTGCAGGAAAATGACATGGAATGATGGCCCTGTCTGTTACATTCTTTTCTAAAGATTTCATTTCATTTCCAAGTTCCGTTGTTACATGTACAATTACTGTTACTTTGCAGTAACTCCGACAAATGATGCTAAGCAACCTAAGTACCATGGATGGATTCAGCACATTTTGTGATGTTGTGATAGTTTTAGAACAGGACTGCCTATCAGTGGAGTAAAAACCAAAGACTTGCACTCTAAAGGGCAATCAAAAATGCTATTTTGGAAAGGAGTTTAGATATTTTTAGATCAAAAGAAATAATATTATTTTCCTTGAAATCGGCAATTTTTAAAACTTTTGCTTACAAGCCACTTTTAAATAAAGCAACCTTGGCCAAACGTTCTTGACGGCGAGAACAGCTACTTTCAGTCATGGATTTAAGCTAAATTGTGGGCAACTATCTTATTTACACAGTAGGTTAGATTTCACATGTGATATATTTCACTCCAAGTATAAATATTGTAGTGTATATTTGCATATGCACAGATATCCAAATCAAAACATTATAAGAAGTTATTGTACAAGCCAGTTGTTCTTTTGAGTTGCCAAAATGAATTAATATTCATTTAACCCTCCTACTATGTGCCATTTTTCACTTCTCAGGAGGAGGAGTTGTAACGACCCCCCCCCCCCCTTCAAATTAACAGTCATTTTCATGTGTGTGATATGTGTAGTGATAACAATGAAATGATGACAATAGGCAACTGTATATGTAAATACATTTGCATTATTAAATAATTTATGCAATAACTTAAAAAAGTAAGCTGTTTTTCAATTAAGATATTCACTTTTATAATATGGAGTCATATGATTTGTGTTGGCTTGTAGGCAAATGCTAACTTAAAGCCTTGTCTCTTGCAGATGTTGTACCGTGGTAGTGAAAATCCACTGTTTGCCCATCTGAGATTGGAGTTGCTGCGCATCGTATGTAACCACGAACACTATGTGACACTAAACCTGCCCTTCCCAACAGAGTTGTATCCTTCTCCACCCTCCTCTCCCACTCTCTCCATGTCGTCAATCAACTCTTGCACTTCCACCATGTCAAGTCTACCCATGAACAGTATGGCAGAGCTGTCTGTGTTCTTTCGCCAACAGCACTTCCTCTCGGGCTTACTGTTGTCAGAACTTGCTTTGGCATTGGATTCTAAGTAAGTATCTGTAATATATTAATGCAGCATCGTAGTTATGAAGATACATAAGTCTACTAAATGCACACCTGGCTTTATTCAGACAGGGCATGATGTATTTTTCTGAGCACTACTAGCAATAGTAATCTTCCAAGATACCTTAATTACAGGCCTAGTTCGCTTTGTTGAGATCTTACCCATGGTGATCAGAAAACGGATGAACAAGAGCATGCAACCCTGTGTACGCCTGATTTAACAGGAAACAATTGTGTGTGGTTGTTACTAGGATGACCCTGCATTCCAAACTGACATAGAACATTTCAATGAGGTAGACATTCTTGGGAGGTGCCCATACTCCCAAAGTATCTTCCACAAATATTATCACTGCACACTGTCGAATGCCTTCCTAGAATCAATGAAGTTGATGCAGAGAGGTGCATTCCATTCAAGATGCTGTTCCAGAATGTTACATAAAGAAACAATTGAGGCTATGCGTCCTCTTGTAAACACAGCTTGCTCCTCTCTGAGATGACAGAAATTGGGAAGATTCTCAGGTCGATCAAGGACATGCTGTTGCTTTGTTGTCATACTTTTGACACTTAAATTTATGTAGTTATGACAAAAACATCTGAAAGAACATAAAATTGGATACTAATGTAGTTTAGACCTGAGGAATTGACCACAAGTGCTGGACTTCGTCGATCAAAATCCCTCAAACTGCAATTAAGCAGTACGTTTTCCTTGGTACATTTGACAGTCATCTAAATCACACATTTCTCATTTCTCTTCAGTCAAGATTGCTTTCAGAACAATGAATATTATAAAACCGTGATAAACTAATAAAATGTGGTTTCATCATGTCACACAGACGGACAGCTACTGACATTAAATTCAAAAATGAATGTTGGTCTTATATTTAACACAGAGCAGAGTGAATAGACTGAGGAGTTCACGGTTGTAATCAGTATATATTTTACGCACATGAAAGAACTTGCCCTATTTGCTTTTCGTGTAAGTGTTGCTCCATACAAATGCTTTCAAGCTATGCATTTCTTAGAATTTTGCATTTTTTTCATTAAGAGGAAGGGATTTGCTGTAACAGTAAATCTGAGGAATCTTTTTATTATATAAAGCTTACCACTAGGGTTTTAATGGGATTTGTTTAGATTTTTTTATGTATCGCACGTGTTCAAATTTGTGTCCTCGAAGTGCTTACAAACAATAGCTTCAAAAGTTAGTTCATTCAGTACTCATCTATTTTGATACAGATTCCACTAAAAATCGCCATGTGCCATTCATTTTGTTAACTAGATTAGGCTGACATGTTTGTGGTTGAAACTGTTAAATACAAAGATTTTCAGTACTATTTGTGACATGATGCAAAACTCCTGGAATTTAATTTTCATTACCCAGCAGTACCAACCCATGAATTTGTAACAACAAAGTTGTTAATATGTGTTTGTAACAATAGTAACAATAGTGTGTTTGTTTCTTATAGTGATACCATACTACAGTGCCAGGCCATTGACACTGTCCGCGACCTACTGTCGTGCCATGACTCCGATATGCGTATTGATGATGCTATGTGTCGATCGCGGGTAGCTGCACTTTACTTGCCATTGGTTGGTATTGTAATTGAAGCATTACCTCAATTCTATGGCCATCAGTCAGATGAAAATGTTGCCTTTAACAGTCATGTTGCTATGGCAATAGCCACGTCCAGTGTGTCATCCAAGTTTACAGGAGGCACGGAAGAGTCGAGACCTGATTTCCAGTCACAGGTACACATTCACAATTTTGTTGTCCTAAGTATTATATGAAAATGAAATTACTAATTCTGAGTATGACATACATAATGTGCATACTCACTGGATCAGATATGAAGGCTCAAAATATTCAGTGGACAATTTTAAAGTCTTAAAGTTATTTTTAGTCTGTGTCTGTAATTATCCTTGATTTTTAATATTGTCTACTGGCATTGTACCATTTTTACCATTTTTAATATGTTTTTCCCGGTTGTAAATTGTCTTTTAATTATCATTATATTTTAGCTCTAGAGGGCCATTAGGGAGAATACTTTATAAACTAATTGCGATTCTGAGCCGTCAATACCACATTATATTGGGGCTGGTTGGGAGAAAATATATTCCGTATTGGCGGAGTCATGATTTTTCAACATTTGGCAAATAAAGAAGGTAAAATATGGCAAAAACGCGTTTGACTGAGTGCTAAACTCTCATTACGTGTATCACGTTTCCATAGGAACGACTCTACTTTCCGCTTCAGGTAGCAGTTTCAAAATTTTTGTTGACATTCCGACTTTGTTTAATTCTATCTTGAAACACTGTTTTATTTCGGTATTATTTAATACCTGAACAGAGAATGTCAGCGTGGCTAGGCAGCGACGACGACCTGCCGTGTTTTGACATTTTCGTCTTCTTAGTTAATAAAAACATACTCTGCAAGATGTCAAGCGAGGTTCACAACAACAACAACAATAATAACAGCAGCAATTCCGAAACAAGTCAAAAAAGTGAGCTGCGTTCCCATGAAGAACAGCGAAATTAAAGATTTTACAAGTAAACAAGCATTCAACACCCAGAAGGGGACAGAAACATCATCATCAACAACAACAGCAACCATCCAGCAGTAGGCAGGATCTCAGCAAAGTGGAGAGCAAGGTCAGGCCAGTGGCGCTGCAGCAATATTTATATTCCACTTGATTGTGCTCCGTGGCTGCATAATAACATTCAGTATTCTGGCCGTTAAATTGTGAACTCCGATTTGGTCATATATTAGAAACGTTTTCAAGAACATAAAATTTTCGTGAAGGCTGATCTGATTGAATTTAAAACAAAAGCCGCAAAGGTTGTGTTTCAGTTCAATGATCTTTGGAGATCTGAAAATTTAAATTTGAAATAAGTGACTAACCTTTGAACATTGAAGTCATTTTCCTCGATCAGATTCCAGTCATTTCACCGATCTGCAACAACTGGAAGCTCTTATTACTGCTATTTTAGCAATAAAAATGAAAAAACGACATTTTCGCAGCATGTGTTTGATGAGTTGAGTGAGAACACTGAAACAAATCGGTTCGAGTGATCAAAACTCAAAAACAAGAAGCCCTTGTAGCGCAAATTGACCATCAATCAGACTTTTTAGCCAATCACGCGCGGTAATTCTGAGCCGCAATACCACTTTATATTGCGGCTCTCTCTCTGAGCAAAATGAATCACAATACTTGTAGTAATTTGGTGTTACCCATTTTAAATAAAGTTTATTGTATTGTATCAAAATATTCAAATAACTTACTCCATGTTTTATGTAATTGACATATTCCAGGTTCCTCGAGGGTTTTTTGGTTAATTCGGTGCATACTGTACTACTTTCCAGTACCCTTGGTGTGAATTAGCAAACCCTTGTTTTCCAATCTCTTTAATGCCAGTTTAATGTGTGTCTCCTTGTTGTCGCCAATATTGAAATTTGCTTTGATGTACTTTACAGTGACTTGGCAGGAAGTCCAAGTTCGTTCTTACAGACCTATGCAAGATGGAATCCCATGTGATCCCATATGGAAAATTGGCCCCGTCCCATGTGGGATATACCTGGGAGCCCATATGGGATTGGTTGGAATCCCATATGTGCTTAGACTGCTGCTCTATAGCTGTTGCAGTTACCCTGCCATGGATAGTTATTAATAATGTCTCACACATGTGTATGTGTGTTTTATCTAACATATAGCGTTTGCTGTGTCTTGACAGAGATCCACTCCACAAAAGCTGAGCCTGCAGACAACACGCGACCTGCTCATGTGTTTTATGTGGATTGTGAAGAACATGGATGCAGAAGTACTAAAGCAGTGGTGGGCAGAACAACCTGCCTCAAGGTGAGGCTACATTTTCTATTCTAAATCCAAATATTTGATCTTGTACAGTGTAATAAATATGTTAAAGAGATGTAAAAGAGACAATCTCTTTTAAAGAGCGCCAGGACCTTAATTCAGATACCCTAGAAATTATCTGTCTAGAAATCTCTCGCCCCTGTAGTAAATCATTTTTATTTTCCACGTGGTATAGACCACCGACTGCTAAATCAGAACTATTTGAAGACTTTGAATTTTTCCTTAGAAAATGCGGCTCTAAAGAGTTAATTTTAGCAGGAGATCTAAACGCCGACTGTTTGAAGAGACCTTTAGATAGCCACACTAAACGCCTGCAGTTGATATTGTCAATTTTTCAGATAAAACAACTCATCAAAGAACCTACGCGGGTTACTCAAACATCAAAGTCATTAATCGACCTTATTCTGACCAATGCAAAAGAAAAGATTTCCGAATCCGGAGTAATTCAGACAGGAGTTTCCGATCATTATTTGGTTTACGGATGTAGGAAATTTATAGCCCCTAAAGGTAGACCCACTATCAAAGAAACAAGAAATTATAAACACTTCAACTCGGAATATTTTATTGCAGACCTTAAAGACGTCCCATGGGATAAATTTACAAATTGTGTTAATGAGGCAAACTCGGCTTGGCACCTCTGGAAGGAGGCATTTATGGAGGTACTAAATCGACATGCGCCTATCCAAAACAAACGTGTGCGCTCAAATCCAGTACCCTGGATTACAAGCTCAATTAAACAAATGATGAATAATAGGGACTTCCATAAGAAACGTGCTGCAAAAACGGGTTCAGCCATGCACTGGGAGCAGTTCCAGTCAAGCAGAAACAAAGTTAACATTCAAATGCGCAAGGCTAAGAAAATATACTTCTGCGAAAAAATTGACTCCTGTTCTAAAAATGATCCACGACAGGCGTGGAAATTAATAAACACTATAACAGGGAAAAACAATAATTCAACAACCATAAGCGATTTGTCAATCGATAATAAGATTATTTCCGATGATAAAAAGATCGCTAACAGTTTTAATGATTATTTTATAAATATCGGTCCAACACTAGCCGCGGAGGCGATGGAACATAGCAGTGACAGTAAGAATTTCAGGGATTATTTTAACGATGTTTACACTGGGCCTAACTTTTCTTTCCAGAAAATCCCAGTCAATAATGTGATGCTATCCCTGAAAACGCTGAAAACGTCCAAAGCGACAGGTCTAGACAAAATCCCGGCAAAGGCATTGAGAGTTGCAGCCGAGGTTATTGCACCCTCGCTAACTGAGATTTTCAATCTTTCTCTATCTACCTCAGTTTTCATTGATGACTGGAAATTCGCTCGTGTCACCCCTATCCATAAGGGAGATGACAGACGTTTAATGGGAAATTATCGGCCAATCTCAATCCTACCTGTCATCAGTAAGATTTTTGAAAAAGAAATATTTCGCCAATTGTATAGACACCTAATTAAACACGAAATGCTGTCCGACTATCAATCTGGATTCCGCCCATTACATTCTACAGTTACAGCCCTAATTCAAATGTGTGATAATTGGTATAAAAACATGGATAGTGGAAAACTGACTGGAGTTGTATTTTTAGATATTCGAAAAGCATTCGACTCAGTAGACCACTCAATCCTCTTAGAGAAATTAAGGATGTATGGCGTTGGGGGATCAGAGAACAACTGGTTCACCCAATACCTTTCGAATAGAAAACAACAATGCCTCATCAATGGTCATTTATCTGTACCTGGAAATATAATCTGCGGGGTTCCCCAGGGGTCAATCCTAGGGCCGCTTTTATTTCTACTATACATAAATGACTTACCAACCAGCTTGAGTTTTACTACCCCATGTATGTATGCAGACGATACACAATTATTTGCCTCTTCGTGTAGCTCGGCGGAACTAACTAGCCAGTTAAATAGTGATATTGAAAATATATGTGACTGGCTCTTGGCAAATAAGCTACAATTCCATCCGGCTAAAACGAAATATATGATCATTGGCTCAAGTTATAATCTAAGCCACAAACTTGATGATACATTGTCTCTTTATATAAATGGAACTGAAATACGCCGCGTCCAATC
>JANVCJ010070016.1:0-12759 GCA_026413505.1 Epizoanthus ramosus
GGCCGGCGCCCCGGACGGACGGACGGCCTATCGATCCTGTCTGGAATATGATGCCTCGCTTACGCTCGGCAAAAAAGAACAGAGCCGAAAACTAAACTCGGCGCCTCCGGCCCGAGTAATAAATAGTTAATCTATTACTTACACAAATTGTCGTAAAAATTAAGAACAAATTTACTGATTCTTATTCAAAAACATACATGTGTATATGTAATGGCCATTCCCCTCTTTCTTCATTTTTGTCTTACCTATTGTAATATACCGATGTTCTTGTTGTATAAAGGTCAAGGTGAAACAAATTGTTATTATCTAAATTATAATGTTACAAGACTATAAGAATGTATAAACCGTAAACTTTTAAAAAATACTTAGTATAAGTAAGGCCTACTCCGTTTGGGACAATTGCCATATATAGAGTTCCAAATGATAATCAATTGTAAAAATGTTTGACCCTGACTGCCATTGCCTGGATTAGCTCAGCTATAGTGGAAATTATTACACTTGATTAGAGACGTATCATTTCAACAAGTCACATAATTTAAGCTAATGTTTACTCACCAGTACATGTGATAAGAATATCAATTTGTCTAACAATTTCTTCAATTCTAGTTACTCTAAAACCATCCATGCTGCAAGACAAATAGAAGAGTTTCAACAGTTGGTCCAAGTTACTGTGAAGCTAAGTGAGTAGCCTCTGGTGCACCACAGTAATTATCTCTACCCACAGTTACAGCAAGGTAGCCAGGCGACCCATACAGCTGAGGCCAAGCTTGACCTCGCACTGACACATGCAATTATATAGTCAGCAAAATAATAATTATAATAAAACTGATATGTGGCAAAGTAATGCTGGGATGAGGGTTTTTGTCAATGTCTCCCCAACTTTAGCTTTAACGTCTGCGTGCACAAACAAATTAATTTTGGAAATACAAAAAGTCTATTGTATGGTTCAGGGTTCATAAGAAACACATTGTTAAGAAAAGTATATAATAAACTACATGTACAACAATTCCAAAGTCCAGAAACTTTTGTTCCCAAGTCCTGAAACTACAAAAGGGCTGTGTCCATCTACCCACACAATCCCAAAAAGCAATGCATTAACAAGTGAACAGTTTGCACAATGTGTTGTCAACACTGTTTTGCAAGCTATTGTTTCAGTACCATACATTTACACATTACTTCATCTGCTCCAAAAAGCAGTGTAATTAAGAAATCCATTACATGTATGTGAATCACATCACAGTTCATACTAAAAAATCTTGCTGTTCTTTTCTTCATGCCAAATTAGCATTTCCAGCATTGATGGGATTGTTTTGGGTAGACAACCCAGTCCTTTAGTGTCCTGTTAGTGGAGTTACATTTAGGTATTATCAACAGGTACATGTATGCACCTCAAACTGAAAATATTAAATTACTATAAATAAGGAGAATATCAGGTTCTGTCATTTTCCGTCCTTGACTTGAATTTCAAAGTTTGCAGCTGTTTACATTTAATCCCTGCCAGAATGACCTAACTTGTTTTGTAGTTCGATTGGCTTGTTTTGCTACTGTCCAACCCTACCTGCAAGTTCTAGTCGGCTTTGTAACCCAACCTCAAATTTTCGATGAGGGCTAAAGGCCTGAGAACTGAGGTAGGGTTACAAAGTAGAAAAACGAGTTGATTGAACTATGAAAACAAGATGATTCAGGCAGGGATTAAACATCTGCCAACTTTGAAGAAAACATTAGAATTCCCTGCGGTTCTGTCATTTATCCCCAGAAATGTTCAAGTCATAGAAAAATATTGCTCATCATTTTTATTTACCTGCAAAGATCTGAATAACCCACTAGAATAAAAGCCAAGTTAGAAACTCCAGTTACATGTACAAACTCAACTATACAATCATTAATCATGCCATTCCACTTTCACGACAGGCCAACACTTACATGCTTCATGAGAAACTGAATACATACATGTAGTTGTATGTTATTATAGATTTGACAACGACTTCAACTGTTAGCATAATTAATAACTAATAATCTTACTTTAGCTTTATTAAACTTTATTAAAAATAGCAAAATTCCCCAAGGGGTCTTTTCAATTCTGCATTACATATTAGAAATATCATATGATATAATAAAAATAATGTAATATTAGATAATATACTATGTACTCTCCGTAAGAGTTTAGAAATGGTTACTGTCAACAATAATATACTCTGATCAAATACGCAAAAAACGAGCTAGAAAAGCCTTATTCTATAACTCTCCAAAATATTCTGAAATCAGGTGACGTCTGAGATTCTTTTTAAAAGATGCATAAGAAGAACTTTCTTTCAGCTCCTTATCTAGATCGTTCCAGATCTTTACTGCTCTATAACTGAAAGATTTCTGGCTAGATGCCGTTCTGAAAAAGGGGATGTCCTGCAGTTTGGCGGCCATGCACATTTGACCATTTGCTTAACTTGTTACATAAGTAACTGGGGACGAGGTTGTTTACGCACTTACATGTATAAGCCATAAGGGCGTCCCTGTAGTACAGCTGTTAATTAATAGGTAGCCACTGAGTTCCCGTGCGTGTCACTATTCTGCAGGCAAAATTCTGGACCAGTTGTAACTTTTTGACATTTGTGGCTGAAGTGTTTGACCATACAGACAAATACACTAGTTTACTAAAAACTAAGGCAGATAAAATAGTTTGTAAAGTATTACTATCGAAACAGTCTTTCACTCTAGATATTGATCTGGCATAGTTTAGCCATACACAAGGAAGAAACTTTAGTGATATGGGCATCGTAAGTTAAATGGTTGTCGATAACGAGTCCTAAGTCTTTGATTGAAGAGAATGGAGTCAGGAACGTGCCAAAGAAGTTGATGGACAGATCTAGACGGAACTCATACGTGTAGCTCTTCTGAGCAACACACTTACTGAGCTTGTACAACACATATTTGTTAACAGCTCAACCATGCAACAGACATACTGAGCTTGTATGACACATATTTGTTAAAAACTCAAATGAGCGACACATATACTGAGCTTGTATGACAAAGATTTGTTAAAAGCTCAAAATAATGAGCAACAGACATACTGAGCTTGTATGGCACAGATTAGTTAATAGCTCGACTGAAGAACAGACTCACTGAGCTTGTAGGACACAAATTTGTTAAAAGCTCAAATGTGCAACAGACATACTGAGCTTGTATGATACAGATTCAGGGGCGTAGCAGGATTGTTTGATAGGGGGTTCCAATTTTGTTAAGATTCACTTTGAACATAAAACCGAGTGCCAGAGGCACTCTTTCCCTAGGGGAGTGCGGGGGTATGCCCCCTCCTCGTTTGCTTCGCTCACTCGTGAGGACATTGTCAACACTCGAAGATAAAAATAGAATCTCCACGCGGCCATGTAATATCCTCTATATTTTCTCTTGAAATAGCTATTGCGATATCCCGAGGGGGGGGGGGGTTCTGGAACCCCTGGAACCCTCCCCTGGCTACACCACTGCAGATTGGTTAACAGCTTGTAGGACACAAATTTGTTAAAAGCTCAGATGAGCAACAGACATACTGAGCTTGTATGACACAGATTTGATAACAGCTCAAATGAGTAACATATATACTGAGCTTGTAGGTCACAGATTGGTTAACAGCTCTACTGAACAACCGACTCACTGAGCTTGTACATGTAGCACACAAATTGGTTACATGTAACAGCTCAACTGTGCAACAGACTTGCCAAACGTGTAGAGCATAGATTGATTAAAAGCTTAATTGAGTAACAAACTTACCAAGCTTGTAGGGCACAGATTGGATCAATTTCTGTTACATATACTATGGCGCCAAGTCCCTTTAAGGCAGAACAACAACCCTTTCCAACCTGGTAACAGGAAAACAGGAGTTGAATATTATTTTGACAAAATTAAGATTCTCTGTGTGTGACCCTCTAAAATGTCTCACGTGCCAATCAGCAGTTATTTTGGAATTGAGGAAACCCTTAGTTAAAACATATTTTTTTGTTTCAATCAGTAAGCATGTATATGTATTCACTGTCAATGGCATAAAGGAAAGTTCATTATAAATATCAAATGCCTACATGTACATCCTTATCTTTTGCCAACAAAATAACTATCCTACTGATATTCTGATAACACTGAGCATGACAAGTTCCAAATAACATCCAAGTATTTATCCCAAATAAGGAATGATGCAAATACACTGCATATCCATTAGACTGTCCACTGCCATGAAAAAAACGGTGACATATTTTCAATTACAAAAACATCCTAATATTATCATTTTATTACATACATGTATTAATATTAACAGTGGTCAGGCCCAAATAACAGTCTCAGTCCCAACATGCCCTCAAAACAGTTCAGATAACGTCCAGTTGTCTGCATGCCATTCTGTTTTTTCTTAACACGATTCCATCGAAACTGTTGGTATTTTATGTATGCTGCGATTTAGTGTCCTCAGAACAAGATAATTCATCTTGAAGTGCTAGCAAATAAGATAATTTATCTGGATTTGACTACACTTTACGATAATTTCTGTCAAAGTCCAGCATTTTTAAGATAACTTATCTGAACTATTTTGAGGGCATGTTGGGACTGAGACTGTCATTTGGGCCTGGCCACTGTTTATTATATTCTCAAAAAGAAGCATTGATAATTTCACACATGAGTGATGGACATCAACCAATCAACAGTACACAATGTTACGAATTCTGGAAGAAACTGAACCCATTGTTCTGCAAGTGCTTAATATGTCATCATCAGATTCTATTATTTTATTGTTCTACCGAAATTCATTCAAAATTACGGCACTTGTAAATGAGATGACTTAACTCAGCAGCCAAATGTACTATATTCTTAAGTTAAATGAACCTCTCACTTCATTATAATTTATCTTTCCAATAGATGTACATGTATTTGTTTGTTTGTTTATTTGTTCACCACATGGTATTTACAGGATTAATAGATGCATAGGTAGGTTACAAGATAGTGGTGAGGAAGCCTAAAGTGAAACCATTAGGCTTATATTAGTTTAGGCTCCCTCTCAATTTAAAATATTTGTCTAGTGTGAGTCATTTGAAAGTTCACAAAATAAATGGTATCAAAAAATTAAATGTACACTGAATACAATGCCACACATAAATTATCACCAACTCACTGAATACAATGCCACACATAAATTATCACCAACTCACTAACCTCTCCATAACCACATACAAGAACTTGCTTTCCACCAAACATTACATCTGTTGTTCTCTTCAAACTGGCATGTAACAAACACCACCGTTAACTCAATTGTTACTGAAGTACATTAATTTTGGTAACAATCAACAAAATCTAACAAACAAATCATACAAAAATGAACAAAACAATATCACACAAAGAGTCACAAACCTGTCTAAAATAGATTCTCTACAACAGTATAAATTATCAAATTTGGTCTGCAGGAGGAAAGAGAGATATCACTGGTGAGATTAGGTCTGCATTAATAATGATGTAATAATGACAATAATGATAATACCTTGATTATAGCAATAATAATAATAATAAGAAGAAGAAGAAATTATTTTCTGAGAACCACTTCTGCTTTGAGCCAATCTGTGGTAAGTACTCCCGCATCCATCGGTGCCACACATGTCGTATTAGCTCCTGAACTCTCCGCCATCGATTACGAGGATTGAACATGGTAGTGTCCACACTTTCAGGTGCCAACTCGCCACTCATCTAGCCAATAAGGAAGTGATTGGGAGTGAGCACCGGTTCATCATTCGAGTCTACACTGAGAGTAGCAAGGGCTCTGGAATTCAGCAAACTTTCAACACCTGTGAACACAGTCTGGAGCTCTTCGTCATTGACGTCGGCGTTCAACAATACTGCAGAAATTGCTCTCTTGGCGGATTTGATCATGCTTTCAAAAACACCACCAAAATGTGGAGCTGCGGGTGGATTCCTGTAAGCATCTTTTTTGGCCACCCTCGTCGGGCAACCATCCAAGTGAATGCCCTAAGAAAGGCATCAGTTTCCAAAGACGCAGCCATTTCAAGATGACAGTAATGCTTCTGCAAACAAAGAAATTAACACAAATACAAATTGTGAATTAACACAAATTGGCACAAGTTTTGCTGCATCCTTGAATTGTCAGATATGGACCGCCAAAATCTGCTGGTGTGCAGGTCTTCCACAAAAGTGCCTTCTGCACTCAGCACAATCCCTAACACATCTCTTGACTTCCTGTCAGCTGTGAATCACCAAATATTTCTCCTGCAAATGGTTAATAGTAAAGTTCACCCCCATCTTGTGTCCCTCGCTCTCATGGTGATACATCATTTCCAAACTTTCTCTCTGTCCACTCATCTTCTGCTTCCTTCAAGAACTCTGGACCCTGCCACCAGCATTCATCTTTGACAAGGGTATTCATGATTAGTCCCTGTGTGGCCTTGTCAGCAGGATTCCTTTTGGTGGGGACGTACCGCCACAGGTCTAGGCTAGAATCTTTGTGTATTTCACCAACACGGTGTGAAACAAAAGGCTTGTAATTCCTACTCTGACCTCTAATCCAGAATCCAACATTGAGACTGTCAATCCAGTATGTGGCTTCACTCATAGGCACTTCGAGAGCCATACATACCTGTTTTGTTAGCCTCAGTCCAATTAATGCTCCCATCAGTTCGAGCCTCGGAATACTCATTGCCTTTAATGGTGATTTGCAATTTTGCTGCAATCAACCGTGTACTAATATCTCTGTTGCTGTGTTCATTTCTAATATAAACAACAGCAGCATAAACTTTCTCAGATGCGTCAGTAAATGTGTGAATGGTTGCACTATCAATCCTCTCGCTCTTCAAACACCTTGGGATTCTGAGCTGTTCAAGTTCAGATAGTTCACTGAACCACTGTCTCCAATCATCTCTCAAGTGTTCTGGCAGTTGGTCATCCCAACCAATGGCCTCAATCCAAGCCTGTTGCATTAACAGTTTTGCTCGTATAATGTAGGGACCAATGAATCCTAGCGGGTCGAATACTGTTGCTGTCTTCTTCAAGACATTTCTCTTTGTAATCTCAAAATCTTCTGCCAGAGGCGAGTGACTGAATAAGAATGTGGCATCTTGAGGAGTCCAAAGTACTCCCAAAGTCTTCGTCCTGGGAAATTCATTCATCTCAAGGTGAATCTCAGATGCTCGATCCCTCTCAGGAATATCAGCAATCACTTCAGGTTGGTTTGAAATCCATTTACGGATGTGGAAACTGGCTCTGTCTCCCAGTTCAGTTAACTGTCGTCACATTTCGGTTGCCTCTTCCACTGTCACAACTGATGGCATCAGATCAGCCATGTAACAACTCTTATACACTGCTTCAGCTGCTAACAGAAATTCATTTCTGTGTTCATTTGCATGTTTCTGCCACACATGACTTGTTGATTGTTGGCCACATTAACAGTTACCTGTTCCTTTCTCCCCTTCAGGCCCAATTGTTCCACCACATCTTCATTAACATAATTATGTTGTATCACTCCCCTCGTCAATTAAGCAGTTAACTAGTAATCTATTGCTGCCATTATTCAGAATTACAGGTACTGTGCGTAGTGCACCAGACTCCATTTCATGTTCAGTTACAGTTTCTAAAGCTGCCAAGCCAGTGTTTGCCTCCCCCTCTGTGGATGGCCGATTTATTGGAGGAGTATCACCCCTTTGACTACCAACTCAGTTAGTTGAGCCCTCTGCCCTGTTTTGTGGTGGTTGATTGGATGGGGATGGGGTCCCCTGCTGCTGAGATGTGTTCTGGTTAGTGTTTCCTGATTTTTCCCCATGCAACATTCGATGATGGCTTTCCCGACAACCATCGATGTTACACTGCCAGCTTCTCTGACATTTGCTACTGAGATGGTCGTCACCCAGGCAATGGTAACACGGACCCAACTTCTTCGCCAATTTCCAACACTCCTCAACTGGATGGGATTTGACCTTCTCCACATACTTCGTATACTCGGTTTCTTTCCCCCCAGTCTGAATAGTTCCCTGTATATGTTCTGGGTGGTTTCCCTTCACCTACCCTCCCAAATTTTCCTTCTTTCTTTTTTCCAGTGTTTAGCCCATGCTTAATCTCAAATGCCTTTATCTGGTATTTGGCCTCCTCGGCAACCCAATCCTTCAATGCTTCGAGGGATTCGCTCCTTCCACTTTCGTCAATCTTTCTACAATATTGCGACAATAGTTTCTCAGGTACTCTTTCTAGCACTATGAAATACAATGTACCTGCTTGATTAACCACTGCCCTTTCCAAAATGTCTGCAAACTTTTCGAGTTCCTGGACATTGTCCTCTTGGATGGATTTTAGCCTTTTAAGCTCTTCCAAATGAGACTGTACTTGATGCCGTTCACCTCCAATTGGGATCTTGATCCGCTCTAATTGCCTCTGAGATGAATCCCCCGTTGTTGGCACTCTTAATTGTCATTCCACCCACAACATTTCCCTGCCATCCTGATTTCCATTTCCAGTGCTCAATATACTTCAAGTAGGACTCCGTATTGAGTCCTGCAAGACTCTTTCGGCCAAGAAGCACTGAGCTGGCCCAGCTACAATTTCCACCTGTTCGTTCACATTATCAGCTTCGTCTCCAACCTTCTTGGTGTTGTCAAATTCTCTCAACTGCCTAAACACGTCCTCTAAAGCGTCTCTAACTTTCAGTGTTTCTTGTCTAGGTTCCTCCAAGCGATCAAGCCCTTCCTGAATGCTCAAAACTTCTGGTTTGCAGACTGACAACATGCCTGCGAGTTGGCCCAACGCTCATGTGGTTGCAGTCTTCGCATTTCTTTTATCTTTTCGCAAATCTTGCAGTGATATGTTCAGACTTTCAGTTTCGGATATTTCCACAGTTCCACTCAAGCTTCTCCAGTTTCCGTCATCACATGCCAATAAACAAATAATCAATCACGTTTGATCTCCCATAAATTATAAATGCAAACCCCTCGATCGTTACGTTTACAAGTCGATATACACACTTCAAATCATCGATAAATCCAATCATTTCACAAAAGTTGATATAGAAACACACCGATAAATATGTTCCAGAATTGCAAGTCGATCCAATTGCAAACACACATTGATAATCCGATATTTTCCACAAATAAACCCTGCAAAGGTGTGCAGATGTCGATAGCACAACTCCACAAGTCAATCCAGTATTCATATGCCAATCATAAATGATAAATTCAATCCTTTCATCTAGTTGATATATCCGGCTCGAAGGACCAATTTGTTTCTGTGTCTGATATTTAGTCCTGTTCAGAATATCTACAGTAATTTCAAGACTATACAAATTTCAAGTTTTCTAAAACTCAAGCCCTTTTTCTCCTCGTGGTGCCCGCTCTCTTTCTCGCACGCGCACCGCATACCACTGCTGGCCAGTTTTGCATGCAGCAAAAACATAAACGCAACGCAAAATATATCACAAGTTCCAACAGTCCTGCTAACATTTAAACATGATCCCTCAATATACACAAAAAATGCCGATTTTTTTCACATTACAAACAGACTTTGCTTTGTTCTGGTAAACTGGAATCCGCAACATTGAAGCATATTCTTCAGTTATAGGATGTAAAATTACATTTTCAGAATCAAACGTTTATTTAGTACAACCGTGAATCTGTTTGCCTTTCAAGAACAGCATTTTAAAATGTACCCCAAGTTGAGACCATGTAGATCAGTTGTAGTTTGTCGGCAGACACATTCACATGGTACTAAATACACACTTTACAATGCAGTATTTATAGCTAAAGGACAAGCAATAACTACGTTAGTTTAACTATCAGCTACCGTGAAATCCCACATTAACACTCCCCCCCCCCCACCTCCATACATAAGCCCATCTACCCATATTCCGGTTATAAAGAACCATTAGAGAATGGAACATGGAGTTGTTAAATATACAGTTTTACATGTTTTTAAAACCCAGAATTTTCAATTTTGTTAGATTACAATTTTTGATTTTACTCTTGCGAAATTTGGATTACATTTTGAGTTTTACGAGAGTTGGTGTGATAACCCATGGATTTTACTGACTAAAAAAATGTAAATGTAGACGTCTCTTTTCGGTCAGGTGCTCCCCCTCGCATCTGCCCTATTGGGCCACTTGCTTTTATTGAGTGTCTTTGTTTTACTTTTTGTATATTTATCTTTTGATGCAAGCTGTTTCCAATATAGCGGTTTAAAAATACTACATTGCAGGAGGTCAGACGAGGATGGTATTTCGATATATAATATACCAGATGGCGATCCGATATTGGAGGAATATAGAAAAGGTCCTTATATCTGTACCAAGCAACTTGATATATTCATGAACACGTGCACCAAGTGTCCACAGGGAACATACAAAGTTCGCCCCCAGTGTAAGGAATGTTCCCATGGTGAGTGTAAGGGATAGACAAACAGACAGACAGCCAGCGCACTGCAGGAATGATTTTAGTTCACTGAAATGCGACTTTCGTTTCTCCGAATCAAGTTGTTTTGATATATAAAATATTAAGTGCCTGTTTTATAACTGAGTTGTCATCTTTATTGTTAAGGTATAAATAATATTTTAACGTTTTTTTTTGCAAGAGCAATTTGAGTCGGTAGTCTTCCTATTTAGTTTTAAATAGAGTTTACAAAATTGTAAATGAACTTCTTCGCTTGGACTCTTATCCCATTTGTCGAAAGTCGCTTTAGTGGAGACTTCCCATATCTCGCCACCATAAGTTAGGATCGGAAGAATTGTTGCATCGAAGATTTTAAAAGCTAAGTGATGGGATAATTTTGATATGTTTGTGTATTTTTGGACTTTAAACATTGCATTTGAAGCTTTTTCTCAAAGGGTCTTTTGTGCTAAGGAAAAAATTCCAGTTGGAGTCATTTTAATCCCTAAGTTTCTCAAAAATGCTAGGCATGTGTTTACAACTATATTTTATCATTTCATTTCTGACTAAATCTGAATAAGGTGCCTTCTTGTTTTTTAACAGTTTGCTCCGTGAGATTATTTCTGAACTTGAAATTGGAGTCTGTAATAATGTAGATTCTGTTTCTTTACTTTCTAAATCTTGCTGTTGTTTCTTAATATTGTGTTGTACGGGATTTTGGGCTTCGTTTGGGGCATCGTGCAGTTTTGTGAAATGTTCGAGCCAGCTCTCCTGTGAAACTGGAGAAATTTGTTTTTCCTGAAACGTATCAGGCATTGACTTTAGAGTGTCCCAAAAAGACGACGAGTTTTTGTCTGTCTTCTCGAGCTCCTCACATTTCTCAGCTCTGTACATCCTTTGTTTATGTTTGATTAAAGGTTGGTATTCATTAAGTGCTTTATGATACGATTCACGAATGTTAATATTAGTTGGATTTCTATGCTTTGTATTTGCCAATTTTCTTACTTCATGTCTTTTTAATCTACATTCTTTGTCAAACCATTTCTTAGTTGTGATTAATAACTTTCGTTTGAGAGAATGCGAAGCAGCACTTTTCATTATGTTTTCTACTAAATTTACAGCTTCTTCAATCCCAGTTTCAGTGTTCGTGAAATCGTAGGTAAGAAACGTTTGCACTAAAGTGGTTGTTTTTGGTGACAATAATGCAGATTTGAAGGCGTCAGCTGAATCATTTTCCCATGCAAATTGTATCGGCAATTTATCTAATGACCTAAAGTCTAACTCCTTTTTAGTATTGATTCTTTGATCTGATTTTGAATTAATCCATGCAGTTATTTGGCTATGATCCGATATCGATGTAGGCGGTTTCACAATAAAAAAGTCTACTTTCTGTAATAATGTGTGATTACATATAATGTAGTCAACAGTACTTACACCATGTCGACCATGAAACGTTACGTTTCCAAATGAATCTCCCTGTGTCCTTCCATTCAAAATATGTAAATCACAATTCTTACATAACTGCAATAACACTTTCCATGATTATTCAATATATTATCACAATTATTCCTCAGAGAAATAGTAAACGTGTTTTCTGAGGGATCACTGCTGAGATAATGTTTGGTACTTGTATCTAGTTGATCACAGTACTTTCCCGTCCGCGCATTTAAATCTCCAAGTAACAAAATAGATCCCTGTGAGCTAAAATGCAAAATGTCGTTTTCTAGTTCCTCGAAAATATCAAGAGAAAAGTGAGAGGAGTTTTGTGGGGGTATGTATGCTCCGCACAAGAAAATATCTTGTTCTGTTCCTAGATAGGATTTATCTATTTTACACCAAATAAAATTATTGCTTGTTTTCATTAACGTTACTTTTCAGGTTATCTCTATAGAGAAGACATAAACCGCCTGATAGTCTGCCACCTGAAGCACTGTTGGCAGGACAGGCAACTGAAACATAACTTCTGTAGCCAGAAACCTGCACTTCATTAGTACGTGTCCATGTTTCCGTCAAGACTATAAAATCATTATTTCTAATACTATTCAGTAATAAAACAATCAGTTTGCAATTTGTTCCCAATTACCTTTTCTGAAATACCATGAATATTCCGAGCACTAAATGATGCTCTCTTATGCAATTTCTGAAAATTCAAACTGCTACCTGGCATTTTGAAACAAAGAACTGGATTAAATACCCTGAACTAGATATACACATACATACACACAATTAGACTAATTAATAGAATGAACAAATGGAAGAATTATATCTAGCACATTAACAAGAAAGGGACCTCATGGACTAGGCCAATTAGTTGGACATCAAGAGTGTTGTGTTTCTAGCATAATTAACACCTTAGCAAGCGTCATATCATGTTTCTCTG
>JANVCJ010070027.1:0-12758 GCA_026413505.1 Epizoanthus ramosus
GAATACTGTGCTACTAAATAATACTATTAAAGAATACTAATTACAAATCTTAAAATCTATCATTCTATTTACATCAGGTAATTTACAATACTACTAAATAATACAAAATTACAAATTTTAAAATCTATCATTCTATTTAGATTTAAATTACAATATTGCAGTGCCTATAGTACTAGTTTTGACAAATCAATCGTGTATTAAAAGTGCAAAATAAAGTACTGTCTTCCTCCTCACTCGAGTCACTCGACTCGAAAACGCCTGTTGAATACATGGACCACAAACAAATAGACTTTGTCTTATCTGAGAGAAGAAAACATTAGCACACCGCCATCTTCTTCCATGACGTCAAACATAACCGTGAACCTCTGCTCGCTCGTAATAACTTGTAGTTGATCTCGTCCCCAGATCTAAAAAAAATCTCGAAATTTCCAAAACGAGATCTGGAGACGAAATCAAACTTGTAGCCAGACCCTGGACAAGCAGATCAAATAAAATTACGTATGTTCCTTTGCAGACGAGTGCCGATTTCGCGACAAATAGGTAGGCCGAGTGGACAGAAACGCTCAATGAGGACTCGAATATGGTGCCGCATCGCTTTCGCTGGGCAGCAAAATTACAGATTTGGAACTTGGAGGCGAGCTGCCTTCGTGACGATGGTGAAATTGACTGGCATTTGGCAGTATTCTAGAAAAGTGCCCTGGTGCGTGCATAGACCGGATTCAAACTACTCTAGATCTAGTACTTGACATGAGGCATTCAGGTCTCTAATTTCTGATATTTGTCCCCTGACTGTTTTTATTCAACTTATTTATGCCGCAGTTCACAATGAAGGGTTTCAGTTTCATTCAGTTACAATCATACAGATCACATCCGCGCTTCGCTTGTTGCCACAAAAGTGTTTGTCTGATGTAATATTCGCCCCATGTAAGAAAATCAATAATCCGGAATGCAGCGGCAAATTTGCGAGGCTGAAAGTCCGGAATCCGACCAGTTTTTGGGTTTGGGATCTGAAAAACAGAAGAAATGAAGAATGCAATCCACAATCCATAAAGATCTAATGCACAATCCGGAAATCAGAGGATCGGAATTCGGATCCAAAGGATTGTTAAACTCGGAATACAGAACCCATGTGGTCCGTAAGATTTATTGTATTAATTGGGCGACAATATCGTAGAAGTGTCGCCTTTCCGGAATCGCATATTCTGCAACAAATCTAGAATAAGTTTCCAATCATTTCACAGATTAATTGGTCTTCGATTGCACAGATGCAGTATTTTCAAAGATTCATCTTGCTTTGGTCCTCGCTATGAGTAATTGAGCCCATAAACACATTTGGAAAATTCGAAACCAAGTGGATGTATCTATCTAGTGCGTGGAGCTGCGTTGTAATCCATGAAGGTTGATAATTAATTTCTCAAGTCTGTTGTAACAAATTATGTGATCAATATTCCACTTCTCCCTAATGAATCAACATTTAATAATACAGATAGAGCAAACAAAGTCAATGACTTCATAGAAACAACATTCTTTGCAGTAATCAATAGTAATCAAAGAATTATCCAAAAGTAATCAAAATATCGGTACTGATTTAGAAATATATTTAATCGATGTAAAAATCTCTGTTTGAAAACTAATTTCGTATGCTAATTGCATACAACGTCTACGATTTATAACAAGATAACGACAGCTTTCCGTGGTATGTATGATACAACTTTTTATCATATGAAAATCCATAAGATACCGGGTATTAACAGCTAGTGTTGATAAAAGTCATATTTTTGTACATATAAAATATTCTTGGATATTATATACTTTTTTGAAGAAAGTCAGCTGAATTTTTTTTCGCTCACCATTAGAAATTCGCTTTTTCTTTTGGATTTTTACGTGATTTTCGTGTGAGCTGGTTCAGAAGTTCATTTTCCCTTATTGATTACATATGATAAAAAGAAACTTACATGGCTGTTTGAAGGTACGGCTTTAATCTTCTCTTGTCGAATTTTGCAACACACTCGTTCGCTACGCTCACTCGTGTGTTACTACATTCGACAAGATAAAAGCCGTATCTTCGCACAGCCATGTAAGATCCTCTATGTCTTTTCGTCAGTCTTATAATCAAGAAATGACCATTTTATAACGGAAAGCGTGGTCTATAAGAGCAAATACCGCGGACAGCTATCATAAGTTTTAGTTAGTGATGAACATGGCACTGCATGTTGTACGTGGCAGAGTATTGAGTCCAGTATTTCTGTCAAGAAGCATTAGTCACAACAAAGGAAGCAAACGTTTTCGAAATAATACTAGACGCGGATAATACTAAATGTAGCGTGAAGTGTCAATTCGAGAATGTGAACCTACTCGGGCGTGGATTCTGGATGATAGTATAGTGTCTACTGGCACATGCGCAGTAGAATCAAATCTTATCAAACCTTACTCCGCAGTGGAGTAAAGAACACACTATCTAGGTTCAGATTAGAGTAATCGGTCTGTTACATGTGCCACGATATCCACGCTTGAATTGTCTATATCATACTTGTTCCCAGGCCCGTATCGAGATGTTGTTAGTCCCCAAAACGGATCTGAACCCGCAGGATTCTGTTTTAAAACACTCAAATAACAACGTAATCCTGTAAAATAAAACACCCTTGACAACCGTGAGTTTCATTTCCTCACCATTCTACATATTTCTCTCTATTCCGCCTGCTGTGTCTGGAAAAATTGAGATTTCACCTACTCAAAAAATAGTGTTTCCTTTTGGGCGGGTCATTTTAAAAGTGTATATCGATTTCCAATGAAACATGGCTTGATTCAACAATTTAATACGCATTTAAACACAATTTCGAATAATTCTAAACCATGTAAACCTAAATGGCTACAATGGAATTAAAATACGCTCCTGCAAGTTCAAATTAGTGTACAGCTCTTTAGTTTTATTATATCACTCACTTACTGTTCAACAGAATGACGTCACAACATTAATGAACTAGAAAGTATATAAATGCGCGTGAATTAATCGAGTTTGCCACAAGCCAGTAACGCGAGTTGCACGCAACGGAAGACTTAGAGCTTACTGCAATGTCTGCAAAGGCGGTATTCGTTATCTTGGCTGTTTGTCCATTTCTTTTCGGGTAAGTACAATTATGGTATAGAGCGACGAACGGAGGGTACCATTTTCGTTGATAATCGTACATATGAAAACGTTTTAAGTAATATCATGTTTAACAAGAACATCTTTCCAAATAGTATTTCAGCTGAATATAGGGTATAACATCATTTGTAGAAACCAAGATCTATAGCTACAATAAAGCCCGATCATTTCTTGTAATGGAAAAGGGCATGAGATGAGTTTCTAATCCAATAGACTAAACAACCCCAACTTCCACTTTCATATTTTGAAAGACAATTTTAATGTCGTTACAATTTCGAGCATTTAGCATTTGGCGCAACGCTTCGAATCGATCATAATAATTTGTAATGGATTCTAATCAAGGTCCAGCAGTTTCCTCCGAATATATCTTGGAAAAGTATCAATCAAATACGGAAACAATTTATTTCAAATTTGGCTACCATGAACCACACTGAGTTTCAGTGAATGCATTTACAACATTGTGCAGGTATAACAGGCCAATATAGAATCGAAGGAACCCCCTTAAACTGATTATGTTCCAACAAACTTTAGAACAAACTGTTCTGTTAGTAGCTATTGAACTACTGCGGAACTATTTTGACTTCACCATCACAATAGCCGAAGTTTTACTGGCGCTAAATTTGTTAAAAAGATCATGTGTGGCGAGTGTTTCCAAACAACTGGATATGGGGGATGCGGCTTGATATTTAGTGTTGGTGGGCTTTAAAGGAAGGCGTTCCCATGGACTGTTAGACTCCAGTACTTTAGGTACTTTGTTTGCCTATGTGTCAGTGCAACATGCAAAGAGAGTAGTCATTATCAGTAAAACAAATGGAAATATAATTCAAGGGTTAATCCACTTTAGGTCACATTGTCACGCTTTCAATGTATATTGGTTCATACAGGAAGTTTCTGAATGCAGCCTTGGACATAATTTATTGCAACGAGACAATGTTTTGTGACCTGTTCCCTAATGTCCGTTAATATATATTGAATCATTGTTTTCTCAGGGCCTTTGCTCTTTCGAAAAATTACGATTACTCCACTGAAGAGCTCACTGACGACGAAGCTGTTCTACTAAACGAAGGTCAGCGAATATAGATATCAAACGATTCCTTTTTCTTTTGTTTTGCTTTTTCTTCTTCTTCTTCTTCTTCTTCTTCTTCTTCCTCTTCTTCTTCGTCTTCTTCTTCTTCTTCTTCTTCTTCACCATCTTCTTCTTTTTTCTAACATCCTTTTGTTATGAGCAGTTTAAACAAATACTGGCCTTCACTAAGTTGATTATGTGATCTAGCAAACAAGCAGTGGATATATTTATTATAATAACTGTTTAATCTATATTAGATTTTCTTAAATTCATGCCCTAGGTAACACATGCTTACCTTGTTTAACTGAAAACATCTTTTTTTTTCTTGTTTCACATAGAACTCGAAAACAATGATCAGCTGAGGAAGAGAAGTAAGTAGATTATATTTATGGTCCATCAACATGACTTATTTTGAATTCCATGCTATGTTTTTTTGTTTGTTCTTCGTTTGTTTATTTCTATAGGTTTTCTTAACTGCTTCTACCTTTGTTCGCTCGTTTGTTTGAGAGTTTTTGCAATGAGCAACAGAATGAAGATCATTGACTGCATAATCGATTTGGTTCATCTGAATCCTGTATTCCTGATTTGGATAGCACTTTGCTCGGCGATGCAAAGGACAATATAACACGATTGTTTATAAATTTTAAAACCCTTAAATTCATAAAGGTGAGGGGGGGAGGTGGGCTATTTGGAATCCCCCCCCCGTTCACCAATCGCCAAAATCATTTTACCAACTGTAACTAGATAATGGGCGAGTGTTCTGACTCTAATTAGATGGCGTCAGTAGTGCGTGATGACGTCATCGAAAATATGTAAATTAAGTATTGTTTCCAGAACTGTGTGTCTCTAACTTCTGTTTAGAATAACAATAAATTAGTTGTTCTTTGAAGACAAATAGAACATGTAGCAACCTGACAAGTACACTCCGGCAGCAAGATATATAGGCATATAACACTGTTGTTTGGATTCTGTTTCTGTCGCGACTCTAGCATATAAACACCTTCGTGTAATAAGACGCTATAAACTTTTAAAGATCTTTAATGTGCTGCACAAACATTTCGTTTTCCTTCAAGATTTCAGCAGGATATAGGACATTGAAATTTGACATTTTGTGCATTTTGGGTATTTTTATCAAGCCAGTGGAATAACAAAGTGCTTCATACATTCCAAACAATGCACAAAACTAGTGTTTTCAGTCAATTTTTCGAATCTATTTTCAGCATTAGCTGCAGATACCATGACGTGACACAAAAGTGTTCTTGCCACATTAATATATCTTAGTGTACGCAAATATATTTCTCGTCTTCACATTTCAGTTATTCCCACTAACGTACCGGACACCCTTGGAGCCAAGTGTTGTCAATATCTCAAGAGCAAGGGTTTCTGCCACATGGCTGACATCAACAGCGTCTGTCAGTTCACCTGCGGATGCTTCAATGAAATTTCTGATGTCAGCTGCAAGATATTTAAGGACGGAAACAAATGTGGAATACCAGTAATCATGAAGGCGTGCAGGAAGACTTGTAACTTCTGTCCATGGCTATATCTGCTAGGTTTGTTATTAATGACTCTTTTCCTGGCTTCCTTCTTTTAGTTCTTCAATATCTTCTTTTCTGTTTATTGGCATTTAATTGTCTGTTAATAAATGACTAACTAACATGCAATTGGATAAAGGAAGAGGGATTTGGCAAGCTCCTTTTTGTTGGATGGTCCAAATGCATTTATGCAATAAGTTAAAACGGGAAAGGCTTAAACACTCTAAAATAATTTAATATTTGTAAAACTTTTTTAAAACATTTTTACAAGATGTTCGGTCTGTTCTCTACGACTCTAGCCATTCTTCAGGGGGCAACAACTTAAAATTCAAATTGAACTGAAACACTACTTCTTGCCGGAGTAATAACGGGATAATTTAGGCCCGTGGCATGGGGAATCCATTCTCCAGCACGAGAGGACAATGCTCAATCAGTATATTGGTGTTAGTATGTTGGTCGGTCGGTCATTTGCGCCATCAGTTCTTCTTTTTCCTTTATCTTGAAAGTTGCTCAGATTATTACCATTTCTATTGTCTGCTTTCTGTGCTTATCGCTCTATTAGACTATTACGATTTTATACTCTTAAGCTCGCTGGTAACGCAAACCCTTCCAAAGTGTTAAAGGTACTGTTATAAATGGACGCATGTTAATTCATATGATCTACGTTTTCCTTTCAGGCACCAATGGCAATCCAGCAAACTCCTGCAAACAAATTCTTACTCACAGAAGGTAAAATTTGTTAAACGCATGCTATGCTTTATGATTATGAATTATTAGTTCGTAAGCACGTAGTGTGCAAATATCTTCTATTCAGTAAACTTTCTACCCTTCCACACAAATAGAAATAACAAAGATGAATACAGTTCAGTACTAACCGAACAAATGTCCTCCTTATAGGGGAGCAAAGAGTGGCACGTACTACCTTAGGTCGGGTTCCTCAGTGTACCAAGTGTACTGCGTCCTTGAACAGTCCTTGTGCGGCAGCAAAGGGTGGACGCTTATTATGAAGATGGATGGCCGTAAGGTAGTACGCTGTGCTAATGTGATACGAGTTTTGAATAATATTTACTACATACATCCGTTGCATTCTGACATAATACAAATACTTTATGTGACGTGACCTGACGTAACGTAACGTAACGTGACTGACATAGTAGGGAGTATAAGCTTCGCATATATCACGAACAGGAGACGTCAGGCAGCCGCTATTTCTGTTATTTTATTAATTGAAGCTTCACGTAAACGCGGTGCTGTCAAACATCAAAGTGCATATCCTCTTGTAGAAAGCGGGAGATGCTGAATGGCAAATGCACCAAAAAAAATGACCCATTACCAACACCGGCTGCTGTTCGTGGGAGAAATTTACGTGATGCTTTAGAAATTATCTAGTATGTCATGACGTGATGTGACATGACATGACGTGACGTGACGTGATGTGATGTGATGCGATACGATGCGATGTGATATGACAAATCATAACATGATAGGAAGTGAGTCGGAACATTACAAATAATACAACATTACCATATTTTATTACCTTGACTTATGTACAGTATATTTATGAGTAGCAAACATTAACAACCAGGAAAGGAAAATTCAACAAACCTACCGACTGCCATTTTGCTACCAGTCACTCTGCTATTTCCTGTGTATAATTGAATGCAGACACTGAAAGCATTTTGCGTAACATGTGAAGCATAAGTGAATGTAACGCTTAGTTCAACGACATCTACACATTAGTAAAAACAGACAACTTATTCTAAATGATATTTCATTTGTCAGACGACGTTCAGTTATCCTTCCAAATACTGGACAAACAAGCAGCCGTACAACGCCGGTGCCGTTGGCGGTGGATTGAACACGAATGAGATCAAGCTGCATTCCTACGAGAACTTTCCATTCAGTAAGCTGTGTCTGGGGATGAAGGTGGGTGGGAGCACAAGATGGCTGCCACTCAACTACAGGGCACAGTCCTTGTACTCGCTGATCGCAGATGGACGTTTCAGGGCGACCAAAGTGGCCAGGTATACGCTACTTATTGCTAATTTCCTTTGCTTATTGGTTGGCTGTAATCACGAACGGATTTAAAAAAGTTACAATACTTGCTATTTTTGTAATATATGTTTCAGTATTAACATTACATAGGTCTTATAAGTTTGCTTTCTTGCTTAGAATATTACTTTGTACTTGCAGGGTTTGATGAACAAGATTATCTGCAGATCATGCATTAAGATGTCATAGAATTCCATATCTTTCTCCTTCTACCAGCAGACATTACAGAAATTACAATTTTGTATATTCTTGAGCGAATGTGAATATTTTTTATGAGCTACGATGTAAGAGAAAGTATCATTCCATACTTATTTGGAAGTGTTTTACATTCCTTAAATATATTATTTTTCAATCTGGTTAAAAAAATTAATACGGCACTGACGTTTTACACATTTAATAATTTAATAGTTTAATGGAACGTAATTCTTACTGCAAATTGCTATAAGAACGCAATGTAATGAAGGCCCCTAATCAGTTCTGTTGATCTTTGCTGTAACCACAGGAGCGCTTGGAAGGGCTTGATACCAGGTTCGTCCCTTCAGCGGAACTGCAACAAACAAGGGTTCAATGCAGTGGTTGCTACACGGGTCAGGATCGGTATCATCGGTAACCAAGAAAACGACTGTAAAACTCCAGACTCTAGGATTGGGTTTGGAGGAAAAGGAAGTTCTTGCGGTCAAAACGACAATAACAGCGTGGGGAATGAGGCTGGGTGCAGTCCAGATAACGGCAATAAGCACATCAGGGCTTTTGGCTACATTCTGGCCCAGTGAAAGCGTGTCGGTCCTACCGTGGAACGAGTCCCTGGAGTTCGAGGAAAATTACTTGCTAAACATTCAATATCCAATAAAATTCCCACACATTGTCATTAGTAAACATTTTATGCCACACAAATTACAGGACTAATAAGAAAATTAATACTTTGGAAAGTAATCCCACACACAGAGTCTTAGAAGATTTTGTTGCTTTAAGGCTTGACTGTTATTAATAATATCGTTTGAACAGACAACTATATGTCGATGAAGTGTAACTGATCATCAGTCAGAACATCAAAATGTGTTTATACAATAAACAAGATATAACGCGCGCTGTGATTGGTCTAAAACTGTGATCTATTTTTGAACAGACACCAAAATGACGACATACCACTGCTTCTCTATTTTTTGTTTTAGTTGAACTACAATGGAGCAAAACCTCGAAAATCTGTTTCGATTATTGTATAAAACAAATAGATAACATCTTCTGTGCGTCTGTTCACTAATAGATGTTCAAATGACGCCAAAACACGGTCGAAAACTTCAGTGACACACTCGCCTTCGGCTTGTGTGCCACTTCTGGTTCTTTCGCCGTGTTTTGATGTCATTGAACATCTATTAGTGAACAGACGAACGAAAAATGGAATCTATTTGTTAAGTTGTTGAACTCGTATCACGTGTTGATCAGATATCCTAAACCATGTGCCGTGTAGAAAATTGAATCAATTCTCGAAAGAAGAAAGAGACATTGTAAAATGGTTATTCTTAAAATTAAAAGCGAGAAAAGACTAAATGTAACTTGCATAAGACATATAAGAATGACTGAACTGAATCCAAATTCCAAGTTGGATAATATTTCGGTGAATTTGACAGTGTGCTATTCATCCTGTAGTGTTCTGCACTTTAAGAAAAACGCTCCCTGATTTGATGGTTAAGGTAGAAGTGTATGGTGATAAGTAGAAGCAATGTCTTTATAATGTTTCGAATAACTGAACATCATGTTGTACCTTTAGATGTTTGAGCCATTTGTTATTTCTGGCCAGCTCATGATCAATGCCTTCAGCCTCGCGATTGATAAGAACTAGATAGATAAACAAATTATGCGTTTTTGTGAGTGTACACGGCAAAATGAATTGCTAAGCGGGTGTGTATCAGCAGTCTTGAAGATATTTTATAGCAAATGAAATTCAGTAACAGTCTACTTAAGATTAACTAACTCTCAAGACCGGTTTTTGTATTTCGGGAAAATCCCAGATGATCAGGGATTTCGTTGGTTCCCGATAGTCGCCGATCATTCCGAATTATGAAAACATACGAATGGAAAATGGTGTTTACCTCTAGAGTTGAGCGAGACCACAGTCATCGACAACGATATCTAATATCGGGGACATCTGTGATGGTGGTGAAATAGCGCAACCTCGAATTGTCTGGGATTTTACCGACATATGGCGGCATAAACTGCGTATATGCGAACGTTATTTTTCCCAAATGCCCCAAAAAAAAAAAATATGTGCTATAAAAATAACTTATTACGGAATAAAATGTGTAGTGAAAATAGGCTGTTCCCAACAACACGAGACAGTATTTACAGTAGTCGTTCTAAAGAGCGCTAAAAACAAAACGTCTGTGATTTCTTTCCGATTGACTTTGTGTGGACATTTTCTCGCTAGTCTTCTTGAGCTTCAGTTCTACTCCTTTCCCTCGATAGAGTACATGTTTAGATTTTCTGCTTCATGACTTAAATGCTTTTAGCCACTCGCTGTTGATACTGTTCATCCTTTGCAAGTTGTTTAAAAGCGAGTGTGCTCTTCCAAAACTAATTCATTCAAAGCTAAACAACATAAAGGTTACGTTTGTTTGCATTTCGTTCCCAGATTCATCCTCACATTATCAAGTGTGATCTGATTGGCTCGTGTTTCTCAGCTGGCCATGCAATCAGCGTTTGATTCTCATTTTTTCACCTTATTTCAAAAAACTGAACTCTGATTTAAAATGAACAACACTTCTCTCAGTCATTCAAAATACAGACATTTTTGTTGCTGTATGATTAATGCATAAATAGAGGATATTACATGGCCGCGCGGAGATACGAAATTTCTCTTCGAGTGTTGAAAAATATTTCACGAGTGAGCGCAGCGAATTGTTATTATCTTTTTTATTATTATTTATTATTATTGTTGATGTCACAACTGAACCTATCTCCCCATTTCTCAGAGTTAATCATATCCTAGAGAACTACAAAGGAACCAAACGTTAATCGGGGCAATTGTTTACTTGGCATAGCTTGCCCAGAAACAAAACAAGCAATACAATGCGCACACATTGCGCTTCCTGTGACAGGTCCTTCCAGGCGGCGGATAATGAATCTCTACACCGCTCGTACACCACTTCCCGCCAAAACGGTTTCCAGCCACTTCATCTCGCACACGACGGGCTACTTCTGAGCCAAAAATTCCTGGCAGAAGGGTCGCCAACTCTCTCTCAACTTTAGGAAGATGTGAGCAAGGAACGTTCTTAATAAAACGAAGGACTTTTTGTATTACGGTTTTCTCGTTTTCTTTTTCCACCAATTTCCAGATAACAATTTCCTCGAAGCCATATTGTTTGAGATCGGCCTTTCGCAGCAGCCGATTAACTTTGTGTTCATTGGCGTCACGGATGCGATTTCTGCTGTAAATCCGCAGCTCAACGCGTTCTTGTATCTTTGCCTCTGGAACATGAAACACGAAGTTAGGTGTAAAATAAAGATTAAAATAATATAATATAGACCTCCAGGTTAATTTGTAAACAAATTTCAACAAATCCGAGGAAAATAGCTTGGGGTACCGGATTGCACTGCGGGCTGGTCCGCCCAGGCGAGATCTCGGCGCACGCCTATTCCCCCAATTAAACTTTCGTTGCATTTATAAGAGAATGCGGGCTGGCCCGGTTGCCGAGATTCCGGCACACAGCTGTCGGGATCCCGGCAAGCCGGGCCAGACAGTATGGCGCCACACCAGCCGATTTCCCCGGGATGGATATTGGCACTTCCATTTGAAAAATAGATTTCCTTCATTTTTTCGGTGCTCAAATGGCATCATGTGCAAGTGATAAAATCAGCATTTGTTTGTGAAAATATCGAGTTATCGGCGATCAAATTCAAACCGGACTGACACCCATGGAGGCCTGGTTCGAGGTGAAATTTTCAGGCAACTTGCAAGACTCGCTACAGAAAAACTAATCCTTATCGAGAAATAATTTTAATATTGCTGAATAGGGTATTCCTTCAAGAGTGTACAAACATATTACTAAATCTTAAGCGATTGTCGATTCCAAATTATGCGGCATTAAACACACCGTACTTTGACAACATTAGCGAACACGCCAAAAGTGGGTTAACTAAAGCAATTATTTTTCAGATTCCAGGCCAAGTTCAGTGGAAAATGTAAAGTAAGCTGCATGATCCTTAGTCCAATTAAGATGAAGATTTCGTGTGGTAAAGGCACACGCGAACTGAATTTGTGTTGGAGAACAGCATATGTGCCACAATTAACTGTCAACATTTGATTTAATTAGTTGACAAGTCCAAGATGCCAATTCACGGAAGCCATGACAATGCAACTGGAATGCCGGGATGAAACCGCTAATGTAAACGAAAATGTTTTCGTCCCGGGAAGATTTTTGATCGATGGACGAAACTCATCTTAGTTCTCATGTAAAGCGGGCCGTAGACATACTAGGTGTATTTTAAAATATGTGGAAATAGAGTATTATAGTGTGTGTAGACACTTTCTAACACACTAGGGCAGAGTGGGTTTGCTTTCAAAATAGTCTCATTCAAAGGACGGCAGTTACAGATAAATATTTGTTCGTCCTCAAACAATACGAAAGTTCTTTCATAAATATGTTCATCTAGTATCAAATGCTATGATATCAAGAACTTCTTATATTTATTTCTGTGCAAGTATCGATTTATCCGAAAATTTAGACTTACCTCACAGTAAGCACCATTATACTTTAGCGAAGGATAATTGTTGTTTGGAAAGTAAACAGAATTCTTCTCTGTGAAGATTGGTGTGTAGATTTCTTCAAATGCAAGCCAGCTCTGCAATTGAAAATAGATATTGGTTTTGAAAGTACAGATACATTTAAGATACAGATACAGATACAGATACAGATACAGATACAGATACAGATACAGATACAGATACAGATACAGATACAGA
>JANVCJ010070038.1:0-12758 GCA_026413505.1 Epizoanthus ramosus
ACAACTGTTCGCGTGAACATTTTTCGCATTTTTAGGTGTTTAGCGTTGATGTTTCAACTCAATAGGTAAATATTGATGAAATGTAAGTACTGTAAAGATTATTTAGTCATTTTATAGTGAAATTTATGGTTCCAAATAGTTATAATTTGCATCAATTTATTATGCTAGTAAAATAGACAGAAACAAATGTTGGCTCAGCCCATATATGGGAGACCTGTGGACAATCACAATCCTTAGGAAGGCTGATGAAAAGGGCTGCTGGGTACCCCAATTATCGCTCCCCCAAGGGCTGCTAGGTACACGTATTTCCCCTCCCCCCAAGGGCTGCTAAGTTCCCCTATTATCGCTCCCCCAAGGGCTGCTAGGTACCCCTACATGTATGTATTTCCCTCCCCTCATGAATTGCTAGGTACCCCTATTATCGCTCCCCCAAGGGCTGCTAGACACCCCTATTATCACTCCCGCAAGGGCTGCTAGGTACCCCTATTATCACTCCCCCAAGGGCTGCCAGGTACCCCTATTATCACTCCCCCAAGGGCTGCTAGGTACCCCTATTATCCCTCCCCCAAGGGCTGCTAGGTACCCCTACATGTATTTCCCCTCCCCCAAGGGCTGCTAGGTACCCCTACATGTATTCCCCTTCCCCCAAGGGCTCCTAGGTACCCCTACATGTATTTCCCCAACTCCCAAGGGTTGCTAGGTAACGCTACATGTATTTCCCCTACCACCAAGGGCTGCTAGGTACCCCTACATGTATTTCAGCTACCCCAAAAGATTGCTAGGTACCCCTACATGTATTTCCCCTACCGCCAAGGGCTGCTAGGTACCCCTACATGTATTTCCCCTCCCCAAGGGCTGCTAGTTACCCCTATTATTGCACCCCTAAGGGTTGCTAGGTACCCCTACATGTATTTCCCCTACCCCAAGGGTTGCTGGGTACCCCTACATGTATTTCCCCTACCCCCAAGGGCTGCTAGGTACCCCTATTATCGCTTCCCCAAGGGCTGCTGGATACCCCTGGGTACCCATACATGTATTTCCCCTCCCTTCAAGGTCTGCTAGTTACCCCTATTTTCAATGTACAGTGTCTGACCTGAAAAGTTGGTTTCAAATCAGGAGATGTATGTCCTCAAGAGTTTGCTTTTCTTACAGTCAATATTGGAATTTGATGAAAGTTGTTGGCTTTTTGACCGAAATAAAAGGACAGACCTGGTACCACAACGTTGTTAGTGCCTAACCACCCGTGTTGGGATTGAACTTGGGATCTGTTGGGGCCGGAGATCTTACTGGCTGAACTAACATGCTCATGCATTAATGTTTGGACTTTTATTCTAAACTTTTAGGTTTTAATTTCAACTTGGGAAATTATTCTCCTAGCTGGTTCAAATCTCTAATTTTGTAAGTTGCAATACAATAAACATGTATCTGGAGAGACATAAACATCCATATATATAATATTGCAACCTAGTCTGGGCAAGTACTTATCCTACAGAGGTTTCGAGATTAGTAATTTTACAGAAACAAAATGTTAGGATTATAAATAAGAGTGATGTTACTGCCCATAATAGCCCAATATTTAAAGAGCTAAACATACTGAAATTTCAAGATACATTTATACAAAATGTACAAATATCTCTATTCATATTTTCCATTAAAAACAATAGTCTTCCAATTAGTTTTCGAAATATGTTCATTTGAAATAATCAAATCCACAATTACAATACTAAATCTAATACTTTCTTTCACATCCCCTCCAAGTATTGTAAATATTTGAATGGCAAGTAAAACTGTTAAACTGTTAAACCATGCAAGTAGAGATCTGAGTTGTCTGCTCACAGGATAATAATACTTAATAAATATACTTGAAGATTATAAAAAATGAAAGCTGTCCTTTGCAAGTCATCACTAGATGTTACATATTTCAAGTACTGAATAAAAACGTGCCATTTAATGTGGTTGAAATACAAGAAAATTAACTTTCAATTTTCTACATGTACAAGTATGCTAAAGTCCTGATAAATTGGTTGATTTGGTAGTACCATTAATTGTGGGTTCTGTGAATGGCAAAAGTTGATAAAATTTTGAAATTTCATTCACTGATTGTCGATTATTTATTGTCAATCATTATATAATTATTATAGATTGCTAAAGAAACAAAAATACTGAGAACGCATATTTGTGATGTTGACCTGTCATTGTTAAGTACTGCCACACCTGTTTTCATTCTATCAAATATACTTGATGGTCATTAAAGGCCAAATAAACTCTAAAACCGTTCATAAACAATCTAAATGTGTCTAAATTGAGAATACAACACGACACTCAGATGGCAGCTGTTATTTTGTTTAAGAGTTTTAATTTCAAGTGTTTTTTAAGCTGTATGTAAGTAGTAAGTTTCAGTTATATCCATGGGCATAGTATGGGTTAGAACTTAAACTTACAAGAGTGTACATTCCATATAATATTTCTATGTTTTGTAATGAAGTTAAATATTAAGTAGTTTTCTACCAACCATCTTTTTCTTGAGTGAAGTAAAATCAAAGACAGTATGTGTTTCTGGATGCTGATCAGGAAGATTTACTGCTTTTTCAGAGGCAAGTTCTCAAGTTCCAATAAGCGAAAGTCTTGGGCTGGCAGATCAGTGGCAGTTGTAATGAGTGAACTGCAGAGGAATATTGATGGATGGGAGGTAAGTGAAATACACAGAGGATATTACACCAATGTACATGGTATATCATGGTATATTATGGTAGCAAAAAGTTATCTTCGAGCATATAAAACAAGGTTTCTAAAGGAACCTACAAAAATGTTTAATGTTGCAAAATATATTGATACAATGTATGCCATGCACACACATAACATATAGAAAATATGCCACTCAGGACCCGAGATGTATGGATTGTACGATGGATTGTACAATTTTGTTTAGTTCTCAGCAAAACACTCACATCCATATAATAAATTAATTAATTAGGTAGAGATACATATAGCATACTGTACATGTAGGTAGCCTACTTCAATTCATTAGGCCTACATGTGTACGTACATGTAGCTTAGATATCATATAAAAACATTTCCACATAACCAAATGAAACTATTTCAGTTTGACAGTGGCAATTGTGTCAAAACCCTGCCTAATCAGACAACAACATACAGCAATTCCATCAGATAATTTGGAGCCAAAATATGGAACAGTTTATCAAACAAACTTGCCAAATATTACCATGTTTAATGCCAACATGTTGAAGAATACAATATGCAGAACATTAAATAATTGTACTATTAAGTGCAACCCTCATCATGTTTTCTATCACAAGATTGTATAAAATTATAATATAATTATATCTTGGCTAGTGATTTCACCCAGCATTTTATTGTAACACATTATCTTGTGTTTTAGCCAGTCATTTTATTGTAATTTATTATTCAATTTGTGTGCTATTAAATCGAAGAGTAAATAAAGTGTTGAATTAATTCATCCATCAATCCATGCATTCACTAATTTGTTCATTCATTTATTTGTTCCCTTATTCCAAGTTTGGTTCCTCTAAGATAATTGTCAAGAAAATTGTATTTATTGATTGTGTAAAATGTTGAACTTTATATAATAAATAATATCATTTTTGAATTCAAAATTGTTTGATTGGAAAATGCTGAGCATTAAATT
Source organism: Epizoanthus ramosus (assembly GCA_026413505.1). Classification (NCBI taxonomy): domain Eukaryota; kingdom Metazoa; phylum Cnidaria; class Anthozoa; order Zoantharia; family Epizoanthidae; genus Epizoanthus; species Epizoanthus ramosus. The sequence goes on from JANVCJ010070038.1 coordinate 3,668, forward strand.
GTGTAACTATCAAGTAATTGTGAAGATGTTATAAAATGTTGGTTCACAATGTTTTCCTTCTTTGTAAATAAATTGTTTTCAGAAAAAAATATTTTAAAGATGTATTGACTAATACACAGCCAAAAAATGGATGTCATCTAATCTAAGTTGGAGCATTAACATTATTGTCTTTGTACTGAACAGCAGCTGGGTACACATACAGATAAGATAGTCCTGTTGAGAAGTTAAGCTGTGGAATAGCTAATATTGTCACATTATCGTCTTCCTACACTGATAACATCACACCTCTTGAGAAGGAATTTAAACAACAGCTGGCGATTGACTTTAAGATGACTACATGTAGTTACCTTTAGTTACTGCACTGGCTAGTGAATTTTTAAATACATTTTTATATTATTTTAGAGTGTTGTTATTGTTGTTAGTAATAGTAATAAATTATAATAATAATAATAATAATAATAATTATTATTATTATTATTATAATAACTTGTTTATTTAAAAATGTACACCTTTGCAATATAAAAATTGAAAAGCCGGCATATTTACAAGGAATGGATAAAATTGCGTTTGCTATAAAATATATTACAGAATAATAAAATGTATTATGCTTAAAAGATCTTCTATGACTATCACCTACTGATCATTGCAGGGATAAAACTATTTTTGTATCTGTTTGTGCATGCTCTAGGGATTGTATATTGGTCAGTATTGTGTGTCAGACAACTGGCAGATCTAGCAGCATGGCATGTGGGTGGCAGAAGGGGCAGGAAGCAAACATTAGATTGGCTAGTAAACTTGGAAAATGCCTTGTCACAAAGTGCTTCATGGCACTTTTTTTCGTGGCACAATCATTAATACAATTAATTTATTTTCTAGATAATAATTTATGGATAGGAGAATAGTATTGTAGACTTGAAGTTATATTTCAGTTTAGTGAAGCTGTTTAATAATACTGATATAATTTTTTAATTTAATGCTGAAAAGAAATACTGGAGTTATCAGTAAACAGATAAAAGGAAAACATGATTAATGTACAGACATGCACACAAGGTTTGACTACATGTAGGTAAATTATTATGAATCATAAAATATAATAATTATGATGTAATTTATCATTTCAGGGTAAAGACATTTCACAGCTGAGTTGCACAGAATTAATGAAAGGTAAAGTGAAGCTTTTGTTACAATTATTGTATAATAGTTAATAGTAACTGCATATCTGCCAAATTGCTTACCAGCCTGTGTGCCGAGCCACTGAGGTTGAGAGGTACAATGAAAAACCCACAGCAGCTGAAACGGAGCCTAACTGCAGTCTTACTTTGAGTCATATCTCCTCACTTTCTGCTTCCTATCTGTTATTTGAAATTTCAGATGAAATATTTCTAGCTGGCAGCATCTTCATCAGCATACTAGATAACTATATTGACATTGCACTGCTTTATCTGGTTGGCTTTGTCAAAATAGAGAAGAACTTGTGTACAAAAAGTATCCTGTTTCTCTTGTGCGTAATGCAACGTCCACCATTTTGATTCCTTCATGTCACGTGTATCAATCTAGTTCCAGGCTTCCTCATCCATAAAATGTTCCAGGCGCATCAAATCAAGAAACACGAACCTCAATTGATGATCAAAATATGAAGGAATATACAAGTAAAATACAATGCAATACAGCAATCTATGAGAGCGTGAGATAACCCTCAAATGCACGAGTCTTACGCCCAATGAGTGAGAGTTGACGTCTCTGGGTCCCCCTTTTTGATTTACCTTGTTGTATAATTTAAATGTAGTTTTATCAGGAGCAATCAGGATTGAAAGGAATAACTAGAAGTGTACATTTTATTCAAAAACAGAGGGCAGTATTGGAAAAGTTCACCCAAGTGGCAAGGTAAGAAACAACACTAATGTGTGATTAGGGTGCAGTTAAACATTGTTTACAATTTGCGTATGTCATCAACCAGTATGAGTGCACAAGCAAACATTTATCAGTGAACAAATGAAATACTTGTCATTCCCAATCAATCTCGTGACATACAGTATTTTCATCATGTTCATGTCAGACGGTTACATAGTACATTTTAATTAAACTCATTTTGAAACTAATAAATTATATTAAACAATAAAGTTTTAATTTTGAGTACCGTAATCATTTTCTACATTTTGTCGCATTCAACTTCACTCTGGCACCAAGAGAGTGACTATTGCTCAACCATTGTTTTTCAACCATTCAACCAATGAAATTTTACAATTCGTGATGGCATACATCCTCAGAGACCTGGGGGCAAGCCATTGGGCAGCGAAAAATCAGGGCATGAAGAAGTTTCTCCTTCCTCTCTCTCCCTTTTATTTTTTCTCCTGCCTGACGGTCTGCCTCCAGGTCTCCAAGGATGGAGGGCATAACTTGAGAACTTAAGGCAAATGGAATCCTCTCATTTTTTTAATAAAATAATGTACTGTGTTCTTGACGACCATTTCCACAGCAAATAATAAACTGCTGATCACATAAAATAATTGAAATCATACATCACATTTACAAGGGAGTGGCAATCTTGCAGATCACCAAAATTTAAGTTTGATATTTTGAAAAATTAATAAGAATTGCTAGTGAGGTGCTATTTTGAACCTTGTAGTCTTCTATCCTGTATATTATCGGATGATACAAATATTACTAACCTCCAGTGCTTTTGTTTCAGTCAACAGAAAGATACATGTTCCTTTTGGATGGTTTAATAATATGTTGTAAACAGGTGAGGCTTGTAATTATGAAATAAATGAAGGGTACTTTCATTGCAATGAATCATGCTGAACGCAATTGCTTCCACTCTTGAATAATTGATAGAACAGAGCAACAAAACATAAAACAGCTACTGACAGATTTCAAAACATTGATTAGTACCAGTACACAAAGTTTGACTTTCTACTGCCCTTGAAACTCGGTCTGAAGGCTCCCTTTTCCCCATTTGAAATTTACTTGTCAGTCATTCTTAATTTAGCTGTGTTTGTTCATGTTGAGGATGTTTCTTAAATATGTGTACAGCAAGGAAGATCCACTCAACTTGATTGCGTGATCGCCTGACAATTCTCATTCCCGGTGCCTAAACTGCATGCAGGCACAGAGGAGTTGGTCCTGGAAACCAGACTTGAGACCTACTTGACTCTTTGATCGAAGCAGTGCGTCAAGGAAAACAAACAATACTTGAGCTGAAAATGTGTGAATTATAATTAAAAAATGTTATTTTTGCAAAGATCATGAATTCCAGGAAATGTAATCAAGAACAAGACAAATAATTTGGAGTGACATTTAATTCCAGTGACATTTTTACAATGTCAATTTGAGTTTGAATCACACATTCTTTGAGTAACATTCAACAATGGGAACTAAAGACAGAGGATGCAATATGTGAGTATGGCAGATCATCCTCCCGAAGAGTGACCTAAATTATATAGCTGTTCGTAGTTCACTGTGGCTGATCGTGACTGTTTTTAACCTCGGCTGCTAGAATGGCAAACCCTCAGATTCACTGAGTACTAATTAGATTTTAAGGTACAAGTATATATGGCAGAACAGGTAGAGTGTTAAAGACATTTGGGAGGGGAATAAACATATGACCTTGGCTAGTGGACCACTAGTAATCTTGCCATGTTAGCTTAAGCACATTTCAATATCATATTCCAGAATACACGACATGCCCTCACAGGACCTTCACCTGAGTACAGATTTAAGGAAAAATACTTAATCAGGCACGTCCAAGTTAATGACTTGGAGGATACACAAGGTAAGGTTGTTAAATGAGATTGGAGGAAAGGAATTTATGTACATGTACACCAGGCATGTTGGTGGCCCTAAAATTCCTAAAAATCCCTAAATATTTTCACTAGCCCTAAAAAGCCCTACTTTTCTGGCTTTTTCCCTAAAAATATCTACTTTTTCTCTTTTTTTATGATGGCTGAGCGTGACTGATGTCATTGAAAGTGCTTGAAATGGATTCTGCATCTACTCTACCTTGACGAACTACAAGTTCCTTTGTGGTGTGGTTGTCCGATGTAGAATATTGATCATAGGAGGATCCTTCAACTTCTACATGTATCAGCCTTTTGTGGGTGACAGTGATGCCAGTGGCTAAACGTTTAATGATGTTGAATCCATTTCAAGCATTTTAAAGACAAGATTTGCATGATCCCTTTTCAGTCTAAGTCATTAAATAATGTCATTTACTAGTACTTCATTGAGTAAGTAACTTTCTGTTTGGGTACCAATGGTAGAAAGGTAAGATGAATTGCTCATTCTATCCTAAATAAAAGTCCTAAAATAGCCCTATTTTCCAACCATTTATCTTTAAAAATCCCTATTTTGTATGTGATCAGTTTGTAACTTCTCATCGCCGATCATTCAAGTGTCTTGTTTAACTGCCCCACACAAACTCATCCAATCTCGATATTCCAATTATATTTTTAGAACAGCTTTGAGGGCCTCCGTTTATTGTGAGATGGGAACTTTATACTGTTGTTCATTTTTTGTCTTCCAGAGGTGAAAAATGCATTTGAGATTGTCAATAGAGACCAGTCCAAATCAATCTTCTTTTGCAAGAATGAAGGAGAGAAAAATGAATGGATGGCAATTCTTATGACCCTCTACATGCAAAGGTAAGAAGTCAGATTTAATATTGTAAATAGGTATTTATTATAGCCAATTATTGTAATCATATTTTTACATTTTTCTTCTTTCTTTTTTACGACATATTTGTAACTTTTCTTAAGCAGGGCCTCTCTGAAAATCACTTTGTGAGAGAGCTCCCTGTTTAAATATTGTTATAAATAAATAAATATATGGTTTTGTTGATAATTTTGAGCAAGTGAGAGCGTGTAAACACATGAAAAGGTTACAAACAAATGACAGCCACTCAAGAGTGAGAGGTCTGTACAGCAACTTATGGATCTCAAATTCACCAATCACAACATGCAAAATTAACCAGCCATATCATAATTGATAAATGTATAGACTGTAGGGCTTTGTTTCTATTTCCATAGATGATACTAATACTTTTGGTTCTTTCTAAATTTATTTTTGAACCAATAATTATCTTTGAGCTAAGGGTGGTTAATCGAATAAATATGGTAATGTCAAATAATGTCTAAGTACTACCCAGTTATGACAATTGGTCAAGAAGCAAAAGGTTGAGGTCCAAAAACCAGGGGGGTCCAAGTCCCCTCTCCCCCCCACCCAATTTTGACTCAGGGTTTGGTGATTTAATTTAACATGCTTTAAATTAAGAAACTTCCAGATACATTTACAATACTGTAATAACTAGAAATGAAGGATACGAAAGGAACCACCTTTGATTATATTTTACCAACTTTTTATGCCGAGGAAGAGGATATTCTTGATGAAAATTAACACCTCGAACAATCTGGTGTATATAATTACAAAACTGAATTTATTGTACATGAAATATTTTAATATATAATCACTCTATTGAGATATTATTTCTTTTAAAATATCTTTATCTTTATATCACACTGTAAATGTAGTCAAAAGTCAAAAGATTAACTCATCAGATTCTATGCATTGATAATAACTCAATTTGGACAGCAATTTTAACCACTACCTAAATAACCTATTTTCCAAATGTTGTCCTTCACACTCCCTTGTTTAGTTGTTATAAGAACAAGTTAGAAGTAACTTTACAATCTATCCACTGATCTCTTGATTCTTCGTAGTTTCTTGATCACAATATTTATGACAGTATAAGCCAAGACGCTGACAAGGTGCTGAAAGTTACAAATGAACCAGATAGCACTTGCATGATCTTGCATTTTGCAGGCTTCCACTAATAATTGCAACAAACAGCGATTGATCAACTGCACGCAAGCATATTGAATAATGCATTCGGTATCCTGAAAACGAACAGTGCGCTGTCTGACCACCCAACAAACTGCTATTCCAAAAGTAGAAGTCAAAACAGTTCAACATCATAGTAGCTCGCATTCATGACTACATAATAAGAATATCTTTTGAACCGGAACCCTTATTTATTTATAAATATAACCTGTCACCGTGTAAAATTTTACGTGAAACTGTCAGGTCTATCACTGTCCAGCTGAAGTTGAGATTCTCAAGCATATGTAATACAATGCAACAAAACAAGATCTCCTTATCAATCACTGCTAATATAGTACGTGAAAAGAAATGTCTTGTTACATTGTAAAGTAATAAAACAACTAATAAACATCCAATGATACATTCCGCAGGTTCCAATGAAGGTCAATCGATGAAGCCCAATGCCATGTCCAGAAGTAAACGAGCAAGGGCTAGCTGCGATTTATTACAGCATATTTACAGTTCTCTGTTAGATTAATCGTGTAGAAAATATACCGTATCGATATACAAGAGCTATAAATATCGCATCGAATGCGGTTTAATGGACATCCTAAGCTGGATTTATCGACAGACTACCGGCATTCGTGCATACTTTAAATTCTATCGCTTACGTCTGCAGCCGTTGGCGAACTGCTAACAGTTGTTCCTGCCTGTTCTGCATCCATCTGTCGCCTCCTTCTTCGACTGATGTAACCCTCTACAACATACAAGCGTCATTATTAATCACGACTTTAGCATAACGACTGGTCTGACAATACAACGTATATACAGCAAGCTGGGTTTCAGATTTACAGATTTATTATCCATCGGGCGACCGGCCAGGGCCAGAAGAGCTCACTTCCTGAATTTATAACAATCCAATAACCAAGTTATTAGTAGTTATTAAATCATGCAAGCTGATACTGCGAGGATTAAAGATCATTCAACCATCTGCTGCATCAGTTAGGTCTGTCATCTGTCCCTTGCGCTAATCTAGCCACGTAACCCAAAACATGCGACCCCATACGTGGTTCTTGGCAGTCTTATCAAAATTCTCAGCACTGCAAAGACAGTCGAACGTCTACAGCAGATTTTGACTCACTTTAAAATGTTAATTTAGCCATTTTCGCTCCATGCAAACAAACCCTAAAGCAAAGTGGCTAAAAAAGTTCACGATGAATATCACGATGCGACGAGTCAAATGATTTGACCTTTTTAACAATATAAAATACTAAAATATGAATTGGCATTAATTTTGTTACCTCCAACTGCAGCCGACATTTTTAAGCAGGAAAATCTCTCCAAAATGAACAAATTCCTTCAGAAGCAACACTCAAATGCCACAAGACTTTGCCTCCGTCGTGGGAGTGACGCTATGCATAATTCCATGAGTTACCATGATTAATGTCAAATAGAGGGCTCTGATTGGTCAAAATTTCAATTAATTTCTGATTGGCGTGACTTAGCATGCATTAACTATTGTTCTTTCATTCACAAAACTCCAAAGTACGCAAAGGCCTCTAAAAGCTTCCTTCCCCGCGAAAGTATTTCCTTTGCTCCCTTGATTAACCAAAATAATCCCAAAAATAGACAAAACAAGCGCGAAAAGATTTCTTAACATCTCCAAACCAAATGGGAAAAGCGTTTTTGGCAGTCACGACACGCGAGGCATGCTTTCCCAGATCCCAGGGGCTTTGAATCTTGGTGAAATAAGGCATTTATACACACGAGTACTTTGGAAGTGCAATTGTAAAACTGTAATAACAAAACTAATGAAGTCCTTTGTGCATATTATAATTTTCAATAGAAACAAAATAGAAAGGGTTTAAAAATTGATAAACTTGATATAAAATGAATTATTATTCCTTTAGTTTCTTTTGATGTCAGTAAATACTCATAAAAATATCCAATGGCAATGATGTCTTGTTTCTCGCCAGGCAGCTACATTTTTTGTAGTACATGTATAAAGCCTCGAGAAATAGTCTAGCTTGGATTTGTAGGACTTCTCCCTGATGAATAGAAGACGAAATTAGCTTTTAATACGTACATGGTTCAGTGGAATTTTCCTCAAGGTATGAAATTCCTTTCGCAGCCCCTGCAGAGATAAACATCATTAGCATGCAGCTATGGTATAAATGCCATTTCTTTCTGAGAGGTTCCAACCCCTACAAGGAGATGAAATTAGGGAGATTCATTGTCAAGTGTTGCAGGTACGACTATCTGGGGGGGGGTCAGGTGGCTACATCCCCACACTCCAGATTCTCCTCGGATGAGTCTTGTGTCGACACTCGCCATGAGTAAGCTAATCCAGGAGATGTTTCAGTCTTTCCACATATCGTGGGGAAAATATTGGATTTGTGATCTTGTCGCCGGTTTTTACAAATGATTGAAAAATCGGGAGAACTTATCAGCAAAAATAGGGAGATTGGGAGGATGCATGTATAAAATTTCGAGAAACTCGCAGAAGTCGGGAGGGTTGGAACCGCAAGCATGTTTCACGCTAGCGACGTAGGCGCAATCGGTATAAATCGTATCATGCACTATTTCCTGCGTTCTAGCTAGTGTTTCCGCACACGCTTGCTTAACAGTAACACTTGAAAGGACGAGCAATATAACTATAAGAAAAATCTGGTGTGAAATCGAGAAAATGCAAGCGCACGCTCATTTAAAGAAACTGAAAAGATAAACTTTATATTTCGCGTGCTATGTGTTTTGTTTTGTTGTGTTGCGTTGTGTTACGTTGGGATACGGTGCGTTGTGTTGCGTTGCGGTGCGTTGTGTTGCGTTGCTGCGTGTTGTGCTTTGCTTTGAGTGTTGCGTTGCGGTGTGTCGTGTTGTGCTTAAGTTGCGTTACATTGCGGTGTGTTGCGTTGTGCTTGAGTTGTGTTACCTTGGGATGTGACGTGGTGCGTTGTGTTGCGTTGCGGTGTGTTGTGTTGTGTTGTGTTGTGTTGTGTTGTGTTGCGTTGCGTTGTGCTTGTGTTGTGTTACGTTGCGGTGTGTTGCGTTGTGCTTGAGTTGTGTTACGTTGGGGTGTGGTGCGTTGTGTTGCGTTGCGGTGTGTTGCGCTGTACTTAAGTTGCGTTACATTTCGGTGTGTTGCGTTGTGCTTGAGTTGTGTTACATTGGGATGTGACGTGGTGCGTTGTGTTGCGTTGCGGTGTGTTGTGTTGTGTTGTGTTGTGTTGCGTTGCGTTGTGCTTGTGTTGTGTTACGTTGCGGTGTGTTGCGTTGTGCT
>JANVCJ010070049.1:0-12751 GCA_026413505.1 Epizoanthus ramosus
TAACAATTTCATTCTTTGTTTTTGTTCTTGGCTACACGGATTTAGAATAATTTCTAGTTCTGGTGTGTGTGTGTGTGTGTGTGTGTGTGTGTGTGTGTGTGTGTGTGTGTGTGTGTGTGTGTGTGTGTGTACGTACGTGTTCATATGCACATGTAAACCCCGCCTTATAAAGTCAATATTCATATTTATCTATTTATGTGTGTGTGTGTGTTTACTTATTGGTTTTATGCAATTTATTATAAAATTGTGATCTAAGGAGACTTAAGACCTATTTTATTATAGACTTTTTATTATAACTTTTTATTGTAACAGCCTTGTAGAACCTTAATCAAAAGTAGCTATTAGATTGCCGAAAAGGCCAACTGTTGTAAACCAATCAAATTTATGAAAATACCCTATTCGAAAACGTACTAAATATTGTAATTCTTTACTTCTGATTTATCTTCTAATTGTTATATACACAGAAACACTGAAATTTTGTGAACATAATTTTGGAATCTAGGAGCATAATTCGAGAGCTTTGCCTTAACTGATATTTGGCGTAAATTGACAAATGTGAGAGCAGTACCAGCAGCTTAACATACCAAGTTTGGGAGAACAATCGACCAATGACTATTCCGACCCCTTCAAATATGCAATGGTCGATTCCGAATTAAGTCGTGCATTAAAGCTCAGGACTTGCTCCATGTATGAATGCTGCATTGCGTGTCTTTCGTTTTCTCATCCTTCCCAAGCACCCTTGCGCTCGTTCTGGCGTTAAGAGGCGCCGGGCTTGGGTAAGAAGCAGGTATGAATGGCCGAATTCATATTATCTCGTCATCAGACGAGAAACCCATCCAATATGAATCCGGCACGAGACGTTGCGAGACGAGTTTCCTGTCTCGTATATTAATTTATCCGTTCACTTTCCCGTCGATTTGGTCGTAAAAGCTGGACAAGAAACTCGTCTGGACAAGAAACCCGTCTTCAATTCACATTTGGTCGGCGGGTAAGTTGGGACGGATTTTAGCGTGCAAACAAATAAAAGGACTGGAACTAGAACTCCGGAAAGGGACTCTGGGATAGGTAAAATGGCGTCGAAAAAGCCCAAAGACAAACAACCAGCATCGAAAACACCGTCGTCCAAAGATAAAGCATCTTGAAACGAGAAGAAAACAAACAAAGTTTGGACCGACAATGAAACTGCGGCTGCTACGTTATGAAAGGAGTCATCTTCATCTTCATCTTCATCTAACAGTTGTCGAATTTTCGACAATCCAAATCTTCTTCTGAAATGCTCTGTTTCTGCACCTGCTCGTCTCTTAATATGGAGCCATGTTGAATGGCCTTGCTTGGCCCTGGTACTCGTACCAGTCTTTCTACTAAAATTCAAGCTCATTTATTTAAAAAATATCCTCTTAAATTTATATCAGACGGATTTCCGTCTTCGACGAGTTTCTCGAATTCTAATATGAATTCGGCCAATGCATGAAAGGATCAACACCACGGACGTTCATACAGTACACCCCCTTTAATTCGAAATTCCGTGCTATATAGTGGTAAAATATATCCTGTACAGAGATGGCCAGTGTCTAGTTTCTCCTAACAAAGATGTTTGTTTAGGAAAATATTGTATAAAGGAGAAGTTAAAGCTTAGTCGAGCTACTATTTATTGACTTTAATCTGCGCAGTGATTTTCAGAATACATGTACGCTGTCTCCGCTGACAAAACTGAGCCCCAACTTATATACTTTTTTCACATCACGCAGTATCGCAGTTGCTCCTATACGACTAAACTGTCAACAATAACAACAACAACAATATTTTATTCAGCATCATCTAGGCATATACATAATTATAAAAAGAAAAACATCAGAAATGTTGGGACTAGAGATCTACAGAGTTAACTAAACATTTATAAGTATGTAAATCAATCGATCAAGTTTATTCAAGGTTTATTTTGTTATTACATATATATATGACAGGGTGTCAAAAATTCTTACAAACTACAGCAAATTTCACGCCCGAAGAGGTATTTAGAAAGATGAAGACTGAATTAGCGGTAAAATTATATGCAGCAAATATTTCGTGCTCCCTCAAACATCTGTGGTTGCCGTGATCACATTCGAGTTCTAGAAGATTCAAGAATATCTATTACATAATTTGGCAATGTTTCAAAAACCCGCTTTGATCGAGTATGCTGTCTTTTGTTGCTAAGCTTTTATCACGAAAAGATTTCACTGCCAGTCAATCAAAACTTATTAAACGAAGTTGTGACATTGAATTTTTCTTGCTCAAAAATATCTTCTATATGCATCTTACCCGATCAGCAACAGCAAACACACTCTTGGAATTCCTCTCAGTACAGCTACATGTTCTCAACAAGGAAACTATCCCTGAAATCGTACGTTTGTATAACAAAAATAAATCATTTCGTAATACTTCATAATACTCATTTATTGTCTTGCCTCAAAGCCAGACATGAACCAAAGTGGTAACGTCGGCCGGCTTTTGCTTGTTGTACATATGAGCTCGCAACCTCCCTCTCAGGGTCTTGTCGGCATTCAAATCTTGGATATTTGTAATAAAGCCACAATGATCATATTAATATCAAACCTGAACATTTGGGGAATAATATGACCTGCAGTTCGGCCGGGTTCTTCTCTTGGCAGACGGCCATATTAACTGATTCCTAGAAGACCCTAAAGTTGTACCGAAACTCAAATGAAATGTCAAAATGCAAAAATAAAGTAAATTCTATGAAGATCTGGCACAAACATGAATATTCCGATTGAATTGGTGAGTCTAAGGTAAAATTCGACTGAACATCTATTTATATAGGAAAGAGAACAAGGATTGCATATTGTTTCGTGACTAAGAAAATAGGTTATTTCCGGTGTTTTGATTGTGTAATCCATGCCGAAATTATAGCCATTTGAAATATGAATCGACAAAGTGCCGGTGGTCAAAATTCTCGCTCTTTGTAAGTATTTTTACTTAGAAGCGCTATAAAGAAATAGCTCTCGTTACCGGGGTCGCTTTTCATTGAGCTTCTGATGCTTTTGACTGCGTCCACATCCAAGAAATGTGAGATTCAGTGCGGCAGTTCAAGACGAATCGAAGCACTTTTCAAGAAAAATGTAGTTGTCGAAATGACGTCGGGAGGAATGTTCTTAAGAATCCGCTTAGGTTTAAAGGCAGTAAAAATAAGTACGAAGCGTCTTCTCGATTGGTAATAAACATGTCAAGCGGCGTCGTTTTGGGGGAAAAGCTAGTCGGTTATATATAAAACAATATTGATAATTATGATTATGATAGATTTGTAAAATTGTATTGTTACTGAAAAATGCAAGCAGCTTCCTTTTTTAAGGTTTGGGCAAAGGGGTTGTCAAATTTTCATCGGTGCTTGTCTAATACGTCTCTGTTAATCGCCAAAATCTAACTTATGGCCATTTGAAAAACCTACTCTGCCGAATGTAAAATATAACCGCATATCTTGTTACTTATTCGGGCGAAAATGGACAATGTATTTATACCCAGCTAACCACAACAAGGAAAAGAACAGGTTTCTGAGAATAAGAAACTCACCACCGCAACCACACATGGAAATACAAAATCAAATGATACTTAGAGAGAAGGCCGTGAACAAATACACTACATATATCCGTGTTTTGATGTACAAGGGGAAATTGATAATGGGAAAATGCAAGATAAAATAGAGAAAAACCGTGACGTTTTAATATGTATGGTTTTTACAGGTTTACATAATTATATAGAGTCTTTATACAAAGAAATGCATTCATCAAACTTTCTCCAAAAATTAAGTCTAATTGACTGAGACCCTAAAATATAAAATGCTTTGAAATATTTTTCAAGTCACGAAATCGGATGTGCATAGACCGATGGCACGATTACAAAATTCGTCTTTCTCTTAAGTGATATAGAATTGTATTGCTTTTTGCGGTCAAACCAGGATTTTAATTAAAGTTTTAAAGTTTATGCGAAAAAAGATCTAAATACAGATTACATAGCTGCACGCTTTGTTGTTTTTGTTTATGGTCACGTGATATCACATTAATTTTACGTTTTATGCATTATTTCTATATAAATGAAGATCAAAAACAAGATTGCGTGCACATTTGAAAATGTTCTTTTTCTCGTTCCATATAGCTTATTAATTGTACCCACGCTCTCTGCTCCATTGACTTAATTATAGTTTCTCAATTCGGCAGTTAGAATTGCATCAGGAAGAGTTAATATTTTTGGTTTTCAGTTTTAACACGTGGTTCATCTACCACAGAAACGGGCCTATTGCTGTAACCCGAAGCTGTCGGCGGTTTCTCTAAAAAGTGCAGCACATTCACAGAAGTCCTCGTGTTGTTGACCAGGGTCGTCGGCAAGCATTTCTCCGAGGGCCATAATATAATGTGTAGCCAACCTAAGCGTTTCTATTTGAGTGAGTTTTCTTTCCGGTCCTTTTCCTGACAGATAATCGGGAATAACCCCCCGAAGAACGTCGAATGCGCTGTTCAGGCGACCCTGACGCTCGCGTTCCCGTGCGTTGCGGCGGAGCTGACGATATCGTTTTACGTTGGGCGGTATTGTAATCTTTGGTCTTCGTCCTGGGCGTCTGGGACGTTCGTTGCTGCCTGAACAGCTTGTACTCGAGCCTTTGATTTCGTGTGACCACAGATATAGCTGTCTTCGCGTCTGCACAGTTCTCACCTCGGGACTTGAAATCGAGCTGGAATCCTCTTGGTGTGGCCAAGTGTAACCTTCTCCATGAGGATGTTCCGGACTGCTTTCGGTTGTGCTTGAGTTTGTTGAACTTTCAGTTTGTGGCGACCACAGATAAAATGGTAAATCATTGAAAAAATCCAAACTGTGTTCGAGTTTCCCTTGAAGCGCTAATCCAACTTGAGCTGCCATGTCTAAACCTGAACAGAGATGAATATATGTTTCAAATATATTTCTGTTCATGTTCTCTCTTGAGTAATGGAATGATACGATTAAACACACACTCAACACTGTGGTATTAGTGTCTGCTAACAGAACGGAACTTACTGTTAAATCTTAAAGCATACTTGAATACTCTTTGTATGTGATAACGACATTAGTTGCAAGAATTCAGTGTTGATGAAATCGCATTATTTATAACTGAGCAGAGAGTCCGTAGGATTTGATTTCTTTGTGAAACTAAACTGATCACCCCACTATTCAGGTGCCGGCTATTCAACAGTTCGCCGCGCGTACAACTAATGATTCTAAATATTTAATCAGTGCTAATTAAAAAGTAATGAAGGAGTGCGAAAAATCCTCGCTAATACCCACTCCACAATGTACTCAGCAGTGATTGCAACTTTTGCCATGAAGGTGTGAAAACAAACAGTTTGATTTTACTTCTAGTGATTTGTAAATATTAATAGTTCTAAAACAGAGTCGTTACCAGCAGCACCCAAATTATTGACTTTACTTCGTCGAGTTTGCCATTTTAACAGAGGTTTATCGCAAACATTCCATGAAAGGACAGCCTATGACAGGCTTCGTTTTAATTAGAACCATGAAATTATTGCATGCAAACATAACATGTATAAGTTCATTTATAAGATCAAAACATATTAGTACACGGTCGTCAACTTTTGTAGAGAGCAGAAGCCGAAGAATAACAAAGAAAACAGTTGATTCGCTTTATCAAATATTAAAACTGATAGCGTAGTAGCCAAGTAGGTGCGAATGGCTCGAGCAACTTATCAGAAAGGCAACAAATTTGAAGTAGTTATTAAGTTATGCACAAAACCAGGAAAATGAAACATGCATAAGTGGAACTTAGAAGCATACCTGTTTGAGGACAATTTATCAGCGAGTTGTAGATTTGCAGTCTTGTTCAGCGTTCCCTTCTTCAAGTGAGGTAACTGCTGCTTCTGATCTGCCACTCACGACTTCCTGCATCTGGCCATTATATAGGCAGGCCAGACAATACGGGGGTCATTTGAACGGCGTCAGCATGAATATTAGCACATTTATCAAAGATCAAGAAATGAATAAAAGTTTATGAATGACTTAAATTAGCCCCAGTCCAGTCTTAATTGCAGTAATAATCTGGACTCCAGATTTTATCAGCACTTATCGGCTGATCGAAAAGTAAACTTATGGACAATATATACAAGCTTGATTAAAAGCACATTAATTTTGCTTAGTTAAGCAAATGCCGCGTAAATCAGAGAACTTATGCATATCCACCTGCCGTAGGTTTCGGCAGGATGTGATTCAACTATTTAATGGGTGTCTGTGGACGTTGGGAATAATTTACCATTTCGCCTTTGACCTTTCAAAAAGTTCCTGTTCTGACTTAGTCAGGTTTCGCGTTTTCTTAGATTTTATTTAGTTCATGGGCAAGTTTACTTTTTATCATTTCTCTTGCAGCAAGATAGATAGACACAAAATAAATTGTTTTCCAGAGCTAGAAATATGTCGCTTTCTTGCAGTGACTTTTCCTGTGTAGAAGTATTTCTGGTTCGTTGGTCTACGCATGCGCGAACCCTTGTGTTTCGAAGTTGATCGTATCACAAGAAATGACTCAGCTTGCACGTCGATTGGGTTGATACAAAAAAGGACATGGAATGAAAGTAATTGTGCTTTGCGAAATATGTTGTTTTTGCAAATGATCCCTATCAAACTCAAGATGTGTGACAGCGGGCCTGCGTGGATACAAACGCGGCCAAAACACCTATTTTTGCAAATTTTTCAAAATAATTACCATTTTTACAGCCATTAAATACGTCGCAATAAAAAAATGAAAATCCATTTGGAGAACATCGATCCAATTAGTTGCACAAGGACTCGTTGTTTAGAACAATGCGCCCTTAAGTTAAATATTTACCGTTTAGGAATTAAATTGAGCAAAACCATTATTAAATTCTACTTTTAGACTCAAGGTCTAGAACAATGGCCCATTGTACAAAATACAAAACCTACACTTCTCGAAGCGGTGTGATTTACCGCCCAGCCGACATAGTAAGCGACAAGATTCCGAGCAGTACTTCGTTAATTTGATTAAGAGTAGGGAAATATATCTATTAATGCCAAGCAGCCAGAGTGATTCTCGTTTGGGACCCCAGCGAATGGGCTTGGAGTTCCAGAGGGCAAAGTAGCCATATTGATTAAAAAGTCACGGAGGTGCGATCTCTCAGGAGGCAAGAGATAGCAATAACGACATCTGCACATCTTGATTCTAAGCGGAATAACAATAAACAGTAATTTTATTATATATGGATCCATGAAAGCAGAATCTTTTACCTTTTGGCAAATGTATGTGCTTTGGAATGGAGCAGGTACTGAGCTAAATGGGAGATGTGGTCTTAGAGCACTGCAGCGGGGCAAACGTCAGGATTTGAGTAGAAAATAGCTCTCTCGTTTTATGCTATCTCTCATAATAAACACAATTTCAATGCAGCACATGTCTTCATAAACCTAGTTTGCATAATGGACATGAAAAGATTGAAAATGTTAAAAGTTTCTTTGTTTTCCCCCATTATTCCTTCAACTCGTTTCGCCGAATGGGGACAAGGCGTAATACACTTTTCAATGAAAACTGCTTTTCAATAGATATTATCCCTGTCATGAAGATTAAAACACCAACAGTCCTGTACACGTGGGCTTCTGACATGTCAGACACACTTAATCTAATTGAGATTTATTGAAGAGTTTTGTGTTACCTGGCACATAGCATATGGTTATTGTATGGACGAGGGCGGGCGTTGTTTCTCCTGTGGTACTGCTGCAGCAACACTACTGAGCCAGCACGAGAAAGCAAGTTAAGCGTGCCTCCTATGGCTGTCAAGACAATGGTCAAGATAACTGATTTGTTCATCTGCAAGCTCACTCCTCAGCATTCTAGCTTGCCGTTCTCTCCCAATTCTGTTCCTTTTTTCAGAAAACAGTTCTACATTATAGTGTAAAAGCTAATTCTGCTTGTTAATTATTCTGATGAAAGCAGATCAGAAAAAAACAAATTAGTGTAATTAGAGAGATTATAATAAAAAAAATTAACGAAAGTTATTAAAACGTCTTTTACACTAGCTCCTAAAATGTTTTTAAACTGAAGAGATATGGTTAGTGATGGCAGTAGTGGGTAATGCATGGCAAAATATGTCTCTTAATTTTTAAAATATCATTAGTCAAGCACTATTGTTTTTGGATAGCTACAAATTTCGTTGTTTTTAACGAAACAAGATTTTAGTTAATTTGGAATGTTAGGTGATAGAGCATTTAACTTTGTTCTTTTTACTCTTTTTCTCTTCAGTTTGATTCAATTATTTTCGATATTTTTTTGCCATTGTATTAAAATTAATTAACGCATAACCTGTGTTTTTGTTTTACGATTTAATTATTATTAAATGTGGACAGGCATTGATACGACTCAAAAGGTTTAAAATGTCCAACCTAGAACGTATGTTTAAGATTTTAGCTGATTTTAGAAATCAATTCATTATTATTTTGGGGGGACGACATTGTCAAAATAGCACTTTTCTATTTCGCTCTGTAGCACGAATTATTTGCTTTTGTTATTTACAAAGCAGTCTCTTACTGACACTTGCACTACTGATTGGTGCCAAGTTCAAAAATAGAACAATGGCTTGAACTAAAACAACAATTAAATACAAGATTGAGACTGAAACCCATGCAAATTCGACAAGTGCCGCTTTCGATGTACTTTTGGAAAAAGCACCACAAACGCGAAGGTGTTTCATTTATGGAGCACAACAGTTTGCATGAACTTGCAAGCCGAGTGCTTCCGGTGTCGTTCGTAAGATTAAATAAAGTCGTTGCTTTCGGGGAACAAAGCCGTTAAATTCCCAATCTAGATGCAAGTGCTTGGCCAAATACTGAGAGATAATGTAGTGATTGCTTGCGCCTTGAAAAGCCGGTAACTTGAGATGGAGAAATGTACAGCGTTATTTACAGAAAAGGCGTGAACACGAGGTGTTTCTATACATAATCACGTCCAATGCATGCTAAAACACTAAAAACCCAAGCCTAGCGTCGGTGTTTTCCGTGTGTCATTCATTTGCGACAGTCATTTTCGCTATTAAATACACACACGCCGCGAATACGCTCCGGTTCTGTGCACCTGGAAGCAAATCATTTCCCAGGTGGCAAGGCAGGTTATAACGAACATGAACGAACGTTCATGGCAGACAAGAAGCGCATGGTACAAGGTGTGCTTTTCCGTTTTCGTGTTCACTGTTAAATCAATACTGCCCAGCGCACGAAATTCACTGCCAAAGTGCAAACGCCATAATCAAACACACCTTTATGTGTGTAGCTATTTTGAAAGAGGTTTCTCTACCGCTCTATTGCATGGTAGACTACCCTGAAATACTTGAGGTAATCTGGAAGATAACACGCTCACCTATAAGCGGGCTTTTTCAGTTGTTGATGTGGCAGGGTTATGAAGAGGTAGAGTAGCAAGTACTTTGGATAAGCGAAGAGAGAATGGCTTAAATTTAGCTTTTATATTACCTAAGCATAACCGTCTTTGATGTAAATGAACAACTCAAAATGCATGTATACTGAAATGCATAAACGCAGTCCTTGGCCTTACAGTCTTGTCAAAGCTATTTTTACATCTAAAATCGGATTAACTTGCAGCAGTAATCGGACTTTCGGATTTGCACTGCACATTTGCAGTGATCGACAAGATTTTATATTTAGACTTTGCATGGACCTCTGAGTGTGACTGCAAATCGCTTGTGTAAACTTGTTTATTTATTTAAACGTCGCACTTTCAGAATACGCACGTGTTGTATACACCCCAAAACACATAGAGTGTCGCGGGTAAACAGCTTTTCAAGAATAAACTGAATGCAATAACAATAGCTCACACTATAACACACTTCAGTCAAAGAAATGGTAAAGAGATTGCAAATTCGAAAATAAGCGTGATATAAATTAATGCAATTTTTTAAACAATATTCGTCTTGTATGTGTAGCTAGAAATGAATGATTTGTCTCGATCAGAGAGTGTAGACATCTTCCTTAGTTGATTTGGTGTGATACTTTGATTTATTCTTGCCGATATTAAGACTAATTCAGTCCCTCAATTACATTACTCTTACTCGACATACGGCATGCTTACGGATAAGAGGATAGCTAAAGAAGAACAGAAAATGGAATCAGTTTTGAACTTTGGTTTGCATTACTGGTCGGCGCGAGCGAAGTTGGAAATTAAAGATAACAAAAAAATACTTTGACATTTGTCATTATGATCAACCAAACTCCCAAAAACTGTCATTACGGATTCCACTGACAAGTTCATATTGGGTTTTCTAATTCCTTTTTGTATCACCAAAAACGAAGCGAAGTATGGTTGAAGCAAACAAGATGAGATTAGAATGACAAATCTCACATAATTCCTTGTAAGAATCAAGATATGGCGTTACTTATTTTAAAAAAGTCCTTGGCATTGATAATTAACATAATCGACTGTTAATCCTTTTTAATCTACACGCACTAATGTATTATGATTCTCTCTGTAATCACCTCTTGACCTGTTCAATGTTCTAGTTCTCATCATTTCTACTTTTTAAAATAGCCGTTTCACGGTTTTTCTTCCAACCTCGTGACGTTTCATACTTAAACGAGTTCATAGTATTGTCCTATAATCTGAAATGGGTTATACTAAGAAACAAATGGCAACTCGAAAAGAGATAAAGGCGACAACGTTTGTGTTTAATTACGTTTTTATTGTTTAAGTAAACAAAGTCTAAACATACAAAGACGATAACAAAAGTATGTTTCAAAACCTTGAATGGATCTGTCAATCTTAAGGGAACCGTTATCTCTAAGATCTTTGCACTAAATTACCTGCCTGACTTCCATTTTTAGACCAAGTTATTTTGTTGTCAAACTTCTAACAAGTTTCAGAACACGGAACAACCAACTTCTTTATTTCAGTATTCAAGTCTGCACAATTTTTAAGGTTCAGACAGATCAATTTTTTTCAAATAGTCAGCAAACATTTTCTCTTTTTAAAGAAAAGCTCTATCACTATGACAAATTTGTTTCTATTATCAAAAGTCGGTCGTTAAATCCATGGTTCTTGGAATATACATTGATGATAGCTTTGAAACAAAGGTCAATTATTATTGAATAATTATCTTTTGTCTTGGAACAATCTACACTAGTGAAAGCAAGGCCAAGGCCAAGGCAAATTTTCGGCTTATGACTTTTGCGCCTTTGTTATCGAGTTTGTTTAGGTCAATTAACCACAACTGTTTCATGAGGATTTCAGATTAAGTAACCGTCAAATGCCCTAAACTTTTACCGTAAACCGTCAAGAAACGGCTTTAATATTCACCGTCACCGTGTGAAAGCTATTTTCAGATGACACCCCCCCCCCGGCCCCATGGAGACCCTCTTTCGGGCTTATAAAGTGGATCTCGACAAAACAGTTTATTGCCTCTAAACACTGAGTATTGATGACTGAAGCCTCTTCAACTGACAAATTAGAGGCAATTCCAGGCCCGTAATCGACCTGACTTTCTATTGTTGCGACTCCTTCGTCGTCATTTGCCGTTCAGTAATATCCGCCGTCATATTTGCCATCACCAAGGCTCCTGCCATCACTCGATAATCGACCATAGTCTAGCCCGCACAACTTTATCACTATGAGTGATTATCTGGAATCGGTAAATGGCATGTACTTTAGTAATATAATAATTGATAATAATTATAATAATAATAATAATAATAATATAATAGTGCTAATAATAATAATAATAATAATAACAATAATAAAGAGTAATATTTCGTACCCATGTAAACAATTTTTTTCTTCAGCTCACAAACATGTTTTTTGTACTTGAGACCCTTGCAAACAATTTATTTTGATGTTTCAACCTCTGTAAACAATTTTTTCGAATTTTCTCATACCCCTCCCCCTCCAAAAGAATAATGGTCCATCCCTAAGAACAGAACGTGGGAGTATGTAATCTCAGTCACCATTCTTAGGCAATTCTCAAAACAAATAGAAGCATTTCCTCGCCAACAATAGGCTTGGCATTGTCATTCTAATTTCTGAATAATCCTTTTACTTTACTTTTAGATCTGCTTCTAAGTAGACAACTACCATGTTTCGAAACTAGAGCACCTAATTCTCGCAACGACAACGAGAACAAGAGTTTATTTATGCCGCAAATTTCTACGTTAAATATAATATCAGAGTAATTTAAAATACAAGAATTTGGTACTGGATATCAGAAATAGTTGCGCAAAACGAGTCCGATATCCAGCAAAACTTATTTAAATAATAAATATAGTCTGGTCTGATTTTGGCATGCACAAAATATATACCAGTTTAACATAAACATATAAATGAAATTCAAACAAGTCAGAATATGAAAAAGACTGAAATCTACACACTTACAAGTAAAAAATGGGCATGCAACTGAACACTGAAACTGGCAAATCAAAATATAATAATAAAAAATAGAAAAGAAGCATATTCGAAAGAACAATTTGGAGGAAAAAACTAATAGTGCTCAATAATATTTATTTTGATTGTTTTTAATACGTCCCCTGGGGGTACTCCCCTACACATTAGCTATGCGGGTACTTGCGCCTTCAAAAGGAGTAGGAATTTTTTGGCTCGTTTTTTAGGTCTACTCCGAAAACGGAGTAACACTCCGAAAAAAGAGTAACACGTTTTTTTGGGCTTACTCCAGTTTACTCCGAAATTGGAGTTACTCCGTTTTACTCCATGTATTGAGAC
>JANVCJ010070071.1:0-21269 GCA_026413505.1 Epizoanthus ramosus
ACCAACATTCAACCCACTCCGCGCCACCATCGGGCGACCTGGAGCGGATTTTCCGCCGTCACCACAGCCGGGTGTTCGCCGCCGCCTTCCGAGTTACCGGCAGCGCCCAGGACGCCGAAGATGTGGTGCAAACCGTATTTCTGCGGCTGCTCCGTCGTCAGGACGAACTCGATCTCTCGCCCAGTCCGGGGAGTTACCTACACCGCGCGGCGGTGAATGCTTCCCTCGATCTGCTGCGAGCGCGCTCTCGTTCTGGTTCCATTCCCATGGATGACCTCGATGTCTTGCCCACCGAGCGGGCCGACACCAACCCCGATCGACGCCAGGAAGACCGTGAAGTGCGCCGCGGCGTCCGCCAGGCCCTCCTGACCCTCTCACCCAAAAACGCCGAGATCTTCGCGTTGCGCTTCTTGGAAGGCCTGCCCAATCGCGAAATCGCGAGTTCCTACGGCATGACCCAGACCGCCGTCGGAGTGGCCCTTCACCGCGCTCGCCACCAGGTCAAAAAAGAGTTGAACAGCTTTCTAGGAGGTGCTTGAAATGGCCCATCGTCACGAAACCGACACCGAAGTCCTTCTCGATCGAGCCGTCGCGCAGATCGCCGACAGCCAGCCCGAGGCCGAAGTCGTAGAAGCCGCGGCAGCGCGGGTGTGGAACCAGCTGAATGGCACCACCGCAGCGGTGGCCGCCGGTGCCGCGGAAGTGGAACACATCAGCGGTTGCGAGGATTACCAGGCCTTGATTCCGGCCTACCTGGCCGATGCTCTACCCACCGCCCGCAAGGTGCTGGTGGAAGAGCACACCCGCAGCTGCGTACCCTGCCGCCGCGCCCTGAAGGAGGCCCGCGAAGGCAAACCGATCCCGGCCATGGCGCCCCAGAAAAGTGCTGATGTGGCACCGATCGCGAGCACGAACCGTAGCATCAACTTCTCCCGTTGGGCCCTGGCCGCGACGCTGATCATCGGCATCGGTATGGCGCAGTTCCTGATTCGTGAGTTCCTCCCTTTCGGCTCCGGCCACCAAGCGACGGTGGAAACCATCGCCGGGGATCTGTTCCGGGTTTCCGAGGCCTCCCACCAGCCCATTCATGAGGGCGATGTGGTGCGTGAGGGTGAGGTCATCCGCACCGGGCGGGACGGTGGCGCCGTGCTGCGCTTGGAGGACGGCTCCCTGGTGGAGATGCGCCATCGTTCGGAGATCTCGGTGGATGAAACCCGCCGCGGAACCGTGGTGGAACTCGAACGTGGCAGCGTGATCGTGCAGGCCGCCGACCAACGGCAGCGGCATCTGTTCGTGTCCACCGAGGACTGCCTGGTTTCGGTGACCGGCACCGTGTTCTCCGTGGACCACGGCACCAAGGGTTCGCGGGTGTCGGTGATCGAGGGTGAGGTACGGGTGAGCCACTCCGGCGATGAACACGTGCTCCTACCTGGAGATCAGGTGGCGACCCACCAGAATCTCGACCTGGGCCCCCTGGTGGACCACTACACCTGGGGCCGCGATCTGGACACCTACATCAGCCTGATGGAAGAGATCTCCGACCTGAAACGCGAAATCCGCGAAGCCGTGCCGCGGCCTGGCCAGCGCTACGATAGCCGCCTGCTCGACCTCATGCCCGAGGACAGCGTGTTCTACGCCGCCATCCCCAATCTGGGCGAGACCGTGCGCGCGACCCACCGCCTGGTGGAAGAGCGCATCGCCGAGAATCCGGAACTTTCCCAGTGGTGGCAGGAGAACGGCTCGGAGCAATTCCAGAATACCGTGAGCGATGTGGTCGAGGGTTTCGGGGAGTTTTCCGAGTTCCTCGGTGCGGAACTGGCGGTGAGCGGCGGTTTCGAAGAGGACGAGCTGCAAGGGCCACTGGTGCTGGCCGAGGTGGAGGATGCAGCCGGCCTGCGCGACTTCATCGAACAGAAAATCGGTGAACTCGACATCCACGATGCCGACATCGTCTTCCTCGAGGAACCCACCGGTGGCGTCGATGGCGATGCCTTCTACCTGTGGCTGCACGCTGGTTTGATGGTGGGCTCGACCGATTGGCAGGACATCGCCCAGGTGGCGGCCCTCCTCGACGGCGCGCACAATCCATTCACCGACTCGGATTTCCATGCCAGCATCGCCCAACTCTACAGCGAAGGCGCGGAGTTCATCATCGCCGCCGATCTGGAAGGGGTGGTGGATGATGTGCTCAAAGCTGAAGAGAACTCCGAAAGGGCCATCCGCGGCATGCGGGCCATGGGGGTCCACAATGCCCGCCACCTGCTGGCCGAACAAAAAACCCAGGACAACCTCACCCACCATCGCGTCGCGGTGACCTTCTCAGAGGCCCGCGAGGGCTTCGCTTCCTGGCTCGCCGAGCCGGCACCGATGGGTGTGTTGGATTTCATCTCTTCCGACGCCAAGGCGGTAGCTGCCTTCGTGGTGCGGGATCCGGTGAAGCTCTTCGACGAACTGCGCGCACTGGAGGGCGAAGGCGACGGTACTGCCAAGGTCATGCGGCTCTTCCGCGAGCGTCATGGCATCGACCTGCGGGACGACTTCGTGTCCGTCCTGGGCGGCGAGTTCGCCATCGCCATCGATGGACCGCTCCTGCCGAAACCCTCCTGGAAGGTGGTCTTCGAAGTCTACGATCCGGCCCGCTTCCAGTGGTCGTTGGAACAGGCCTTGGCGGAGGCGAATATGCACCTGACGGAAGAAGGGGAAGAGCCTCTTGAGATTCTCCATCAGGAGGTGCGGGGTCGTACCTTCTACACCCTGCCGGTGAAGGAGTTCGAGATCCACTACACCTACGTGGAAGGCTACCTGGTGGCGGCCCCGAGCCGTACTCTGCTCGACCGCGCCATCCGTTTCCGCGCCGCCGGTGTCTCCATTACCGACGAGGCGCGTTTCAACACTCTGATGCCCGCCGACGGCCGCAACAACTTTTCGGCACTCGTCTACCAGGACCTTTCCGGTGTTCTGCAAGGAGTGGCCGAGCAACTGGCCAAAGGTCAAGGTCTGAACGACGAGCAGCAGAAATCTTTGAACAGCATGAAGGCCGAGGCCTCCCCCACCCTGGGCTACGCCTACGCCGACGAAGACCGCATCACCTTCGCCGCCACCCATCAAGGCGATGTGCTGAGTTCGATGCTGATGCAAATGTTCGGGGTGAACAACCCAGCGAGCCTCGGCAACCTGCTGAAGGGGGCGTTTGAAGGGCTTGAAGGGATGTAGTTCCCTGCTCGATTGCCGCTGCAGAAGAGCCGGAGGCCCAGGCGGGTCTTCGGCTCTTTTGCTTCAAATCTCCACCGCCGCCAACCCCGGCCGCCGAATCCCCAGATTCGCGATCTTCTGATGCAGGTAGGTGCGCTGGATCTCCAGCAGCCGCGCCGCCGCCGACACATTCCAGTTGGTACGCCGCAACACGCTCTCGATGTATTCCTTCTCGCACTGGGTCTTGAAGTCGCGCAGGGAGAGGGCCGGGTGACGCTCGTTGAGTCGCACCAGGCCGGTTTCGGGAACCGGGCTCTCGGCAAAGAAGGACGAGGGGAGTTCGTCCGCGGTGATGGGGTCCCCACCGAATACCACCAGGCGTTCGCACACATTGCGCAGTTCGCGCACATTGCCCGGCCAGTCGTAGCGCTCCAGGTGATCGTAGATCTCCGGCGCCACTTGCCGTGGACGGGCCCGGTGGTGCTTCAGGAACTCGGCCACGAAGCGATCGAAGAGCAGGCGTACGTCGCCGTCTCGCTGGCGCAGGGGGGGCACTTCCAAGGGCAGATGGGCGAGGCGGAAGTAAAGATCCTCGCGAAAGCTGCTTTCCTGCACCGCATTTTCAAGGTCGCAGTGGGTGGCAGCGATCACCCGCACATCCACTTCGCGGTCGCGGGTTTCACCGATGCGGCGCACCCGGCCGTCTTCCAGTACCCGCAGGAGACGGGATTGGAGAGAGTACTCCATGTCACCGATTTCATCGAGGAAGAGGGTACCGCCGTGGGCCTCTTCGAAGAGGCCTGCCTTGGCGCTCTTGGCGTCGGTAAAGGCGCCGCGGGCGTGGCCGAAGAGTTCGTCTTCGATGAGGTGGCTGGGAATGGCGGCACAGTTGATCTTGATCAACGGACCGGCGCACCGTGGGCTCTCACGGTGGAGAGCGCTCGCCACCAGCTCCTTGCCGGTTCCGCTCTCGCCACGGATCAACACCCGGGCGTCGGTGGGAGCGGCGCGGGCGATGAGATCGCGCAGTTTCACGATGCCCGGCGACTCACCGAGGAGGGGCTGTTCGCCGTCGAGTTCCGAGCGTAGGTCGGCCACCTCGCGCCGCAGGGCAGCGTTCTCCAGGGTGTTGCGGATCGACTGGAAAAGGCGCTCCTTGCCGAAGGGTTTCTCGATGAAGTCGTGGACCCCCAGTTTCACGGCCTCTACCGTCTCGCTGATCGAGGCCTCGCCGGACACGATGATGGTGGGGGGCAGCATGTCACCCGCGGCCAGGCGCTGCACAAGTTCCACGCCGGACATGCCCGGCAAGCGCACATCGCTGAGCAGCAGTTCGGGGGAAGAGCCCCCTTCGATCATCTCCAGGGCCGCTTCGGCATCGTCCACGGCCCGTGGGTCGTAGCCCTGCTCGCGCAGCTGGAAGAGGAGGTTGGCGCGGATCTTGGGATCGTCTTCTACTACCAGGATGCGGGTCATGCTTCGGCACCTCGCAGGTTGGGAAGGGGCACGGCAGCGGGGGTGGACTCTTCGGCCACCTCCTCCACCAGGCACGGCAGGGTGAGTCGAAAGGTGGTGCCGGCACTGGAGGTGGTGCGGAGTTCCAGGTCGCCGCCGTGGTCGAGGAGGATTTTCTTGGAAATCGCCAACCCCAGGCCCATGCCCTCGCCGATGCCTCGGGTGGTGGTGTAGGGCTCGAAGAGGCGGGGCCGTACGCCCTCAAGGATTCCCGGACCATTGTCGGTCACATCGAGCACGAGGCGATTTTCCTCGCGGCCGAGCCGCAGGCACACCGTGCCGTCCGCACCGCCCAGGGCGAGGGCACTGTTGTCACAGAGGTTCACAAACACCTGCCGCAGCAGGTCGCGATCCACCCGGGCGGTGAGGCGGTCCGCTTCCTCCGATGTCTTGAACTCGGGCATCTCAAACTTGAGGGCCAGGTTGCTCCAGGCCAACTCATAGGTGGCCGTGAACTCCTTCAGCAGCGTGCTCACATCGCTCGGAGCGAGGGAGGGACGCGGCAGGCGGGCGAAGGAGGTGAATTCCTGGGCGAAGCGCCCCAGGCGTTCAATCTCCTGGTGGGCGCTCCGAGCCGCCTGGCGGATGGTATCGCCCTGTTCGAGGGATTCTTGCTCCAGCAGACCGTCGAGGCGGCTGATTTCCAGACGGGCACCGGTCAACGGAGTACGCATCTCATGGGCATGGCGGCGGGCCGCCTCCTGCCAGGCGGAAAGGTTTTCGAGAGTTTTGAGACGTCTCTGATCGCGGGCCATCACCCGTGAAGTGCGTTCCACCATGGCGGCGATGCGGCCAATGGTGTCGCGCCGCCGGTCGCCCAGGCGAATGTCGGTACGGCCGCCGGCGAGATCGGCCAGCGCGGTTTGAAGGCTGGCCAGGCGGCGTTCCTGGCGCCTTTGGCGGGCCATCTGCCAGGCGGTCACCAGGGCCACGGTGCCGAGGAAAGCGAGGAGCAACAGATGCTGGTAACGCTCCACCAATTCGCTGCGGTTGTGCTCCAGAATGCGCAGGC
This sequence comes from Epizoanthus ramosus, assembly GCA_026413505.1. NCBI lineage: Eukaryota > Metazoa > Cnidaria > Anthozoa > Zoantharia > Epizoanthidae > Epizoanthus > Epizoanthus ramosus. Next base: position 5,720 of record JANVCJ010070071.1, read on the forward strand.
GCTGGAGCAGGGTCTGCACGCCTTCGAAGCGGCCGCGGTACACCGACTCGGCCTGGGGCTCGAGGCGGGCCAGGTTCTTCTGATCGTCCAGGCTGATTTCGAGGGCGGTCAGCACATCGGGGTGGATGCCAAAGGCGAACCACGCTCCGGCCAGGTGACGCTCGAAGGCGGCGAAAATCAAGCCCGCCGCCAGCACCATCACCAGGATGCCCACAACGGGCGATTTGAGATGCGTACTCAACTAAGAGCCCTCCACAGGGCGGGAAAGGTTGAAGCGCCACGATTCGAGGGCGCGACGCTTGATGGAAGTCGCCATCAGCAGGTTGAAGGCGCGGCTCAGTTTCTCCGGCGGTTCGTCTACCGATTGGGTCACTTCCTCGGCACTGCCGCGGCTGTTCGCACCCGCGCCCGCACGGTCGATCGATTCGGAGACCCAACGTTGAGCATCGTCGCGTTCCTGCTGGGAAAACGGCACGAGGTCGATCAGGAGACGCACCTCGCCGCTGCCGGCGAGTTCGGCGGCTGGGGCATCGAACACCACCAGCCGGAGCCCTTGCCACCAGGAGCGCAGTTCCTCGAACGATTCCAGGGCCTGCTGCCTCGCCACCCCATCGATTCCCAATCGATTCACGTGGTACACCTCGTCCCAGACGTCGTAGCGAATTTCCACCCGGGCGCCGCCCAGCACCCGGGCGCCGCTCCGATGCCTCAGGGAAAGCCGGAAGATGAAGCTGGTGGTGAGTCCGGTTTCGAGGTGCGGCCGCACCGCTTCGTTGGTGGGCAACTCGGGAAGACCAGCCAACCACCAACGGTCTTGCCCGGTGCCCTTCTCCACCTCCAAACGCGGCACCGCCGCCGCTTGGAAAGCGGCGGCGAAAAGCAAGGCGGCGATGGCCAACGAGCGCATCAAACGGCTCTCCCGAAATCCAGATACGTAAATCCCAGCCGGAAGATGCCCCAACCGGTGCGGTAGGCCAGGTTGGTGTGGAAACTCACCCGGTCGAGAGGGTTGTCGAGGAGTTCGAGGTCGGGGGAGGTGCCTTCGATGCCGAAACCTACCTGGGTTTCCCAGAAGAGTTCTCGATGGCGATGCTGCCACTTTGAACGATAGAGCATCACCACATGGCGCAGGTTGACCGCCGCTTCCCACACTTCGAGATCGGCGGTGGCAAGGAAGCCTTCCGTGGTGGGAAGGTTCCGCAGGCGGGTATGGCCGACGGCGACGCGGAAGCCCGCGGAGACGGTATGGCGTCCGCGGGGCCAGTGGCGGTTCCCCGTTGAGACGGCACGCACCAGCTGCGAACGCATGGTGGTGACCACCGGAGGCAGAAACACCGATTCCTCGGGAAAGGGTTTGGAGATGATTCCGGACTCGCTGAAGTCCGCCGCGAAATCGCGCACTTCAAAGGCGACGGTGAAGGTATCTCCGCGGGTGGGAAAAGTGGGGTCGTCGGTGGTGTCGTAGCTCCAGGTGGCTTCGAAGCGCACATCGCGGCGTGCATCGTAAGGAAAAAACGTCGAGGTGCCCGCTTCTTCGAACACCTGGCGCCGGGTGCCTTCCTCACTGTGCTCGTAGGAGAGTTCGAAGCGCAGGGAACGTTGGCGATCGAGGGGCAGACCGAGGGACAAGGTGCCACGGTCGGATGCGAGGCCGGTGGACCAGGAGCTGAAGGAGGGGTCTACGCCCAGGGGCTGTACATGGATGATGCAACAGAGCTGCCGCTGGTAGCCCAGGCTCAAGGAGATGCCGCGGTCGCCCAGGCCGTAACGGGTGTAACCGGCCTGCACCCCGCCGTTGGCAAGGGAGACGAAGGCAACACTCTCGCGCCCTGGAAAAAACCGCAGGCCGGCAAGGGTGAAGAGTTGGAAATTGTCTCCCAAGGCATCGGCATTTCCCTCGAGGGTGAGGTTGCGCCCAAACTTGCTATACCGCCAATCGACGCCAAAGAAAAACCGATGCACCTCCTCCACAGTGATGAGCAGCCGCAACTTGCCGCGCTCGCTGCCCCGCTCGAGGGCGAAGCGGGCTTCGAGAATGAATGGCAGCCGCGTCAGGCGGTGGACAGCGTCCAAGAGTTCACTCTCGCTGTACTGCATGCCCTCCACCAACAGGGCTTCTGAGAAGATGATCTCCGGTGTGACCTTCGTGAGTCCCTCTACCTGAATCGATTCGATGAAAAACCGCGGCACATCGCCGAACGGGGCGTCGCCCGCGGCCGCCGTACCAGAGAAGGAGGGTAGGGCGCACAGGAAAAGGCAGAAGAGACGGCGGAACAGCGGAAGGTGGAGTGCTTTGGTTGAGGGCATCGCGGATGGATTCTCCTGGCAGATGCCAGGGAACCTTCGCAAGGATGGTGCCACCCTCAAGAAACCAAAAAAGCACGGGGAGAAGCGCGTTCTGCGGCCCGGACTGTATAAAAAAACCGACATACGTCCACCAAAGGCGACGTTGGGGTGGCATGGGGGAAGGTGGGGGGCGCAGAAATGGCGCAGCGAAAGGCACACTGTCCAGAAATGGACACTCCTGCCCAGCCCTGAACACCCATCCCTTGCTCGAATCCACTCAAGCGTCTTGTTTTCAGTCGTTTAGCCTATGGCACCAGCCTTGCTCAAGGTTTCGGTGCAGGAGCCCATGATGGACCGAGAGATTCAGCCCGAAATCCGTCGCCGCCGCCTTCTCTTCGGAGGTCTGCGCACCGTGCTGATCGCCGCAGCAGCCTTCGCTGCCCTGGTCTGGCTGATGGGCATGCTCAAGCCCACCCTCAAACACGCCCGCATGCGTACGGCGACGGTGGAACGCGGCACGGTGGAGGCAGTGGTCACTGCCGCCGGCACGGTGCAGCCCGCCATAGAGCAGGTGATCTCGAGCCCCATCGACGCTCGCGTGATGCGTGTTCTGCACCAGCCCGGGGCCTTCCTGGAAGCCGGAGACGCGATCCTGGAACTCGACACCAGCCAGGTGCAACTCGACCTTGCGGGGCTCCAGGAAGAAGTCGAGCAGACCACCAACCGTCGCCACGAACTCGATCTCGACCTCTCGAAGACCCTCATCGACCTCAAAACCCGCGAAGAAATTGCCGGCCTCGATGTGGAGCAACTCGCCTATCAGCTGGAGCAGAGCCGCGAGCTCTTCGCCCAGGGGCTGGTTTCCGAAGCCGCCCTGCGCCAGGCGGAGACCGCGGTGCGCAAAGCTCGGGTGGAGAAGACGAGTATCGAGCGTTCCATCGAAAACGCCCGGGAAACGGCGCGGAGCCAGCTGGCGCGCCTCGACTCGGAGCTGCGCACCCTCAAGCGCCGCCGCGAGGAGACCCGGCGTCGCCTCGAATTGGCCACCACCCGCACCGAACGCGACGGGGTCTTGACCTGGGTGGTCGATGAAGAGGGCGCCACGGTGCGGGCCGGCGACACCGTGGCACGGATCGCCGACCTTGGCAGCTTCCGTGTGGAGGCCACGGTTTCGGACATTCACGCCGCGCGCCTCCAAGATGGCCTCGGTGTCCGCGTGCCGCTGGGGGAGGTGACCCTCGAAGGCTTCGTGGAGCGCGTGTACCCCGCCGTGGAATCGGGCACGGCGCGCTTCTGGGTAGCCCTCGCCGAGCCGAGCCATGAACGCCTGCGCGCCAACCAGCGGGTCGATGTCTACGTCGTCACCGAAACCAGGAACGACGTGCTGCGGCTTCGCAAGGGACCTTTCGTCGACGGCAGTGGTCCGCAGGAGGTTTTCGTCGTGAGGGGCGATGTGGCCACCCGCCGACGGGCCGTGGTCGGCCTCTCTGGCTATGAACTATACGAGATCACGAATGGGCTTGAGGAAGGCGAGGTGGTCGTCATCTCCGACACCGAAGACATCCTCCACCTCGAAGAAATTGAAATTCGATAAACCACCGAGGAGTACCTCATGATTCGTTTGGAGAACGTTGAAAAGGTCTACCGTACCGAACGGGTGGAGACCATCGCGCTACAGAACATCAACCTGGAAATCGAAGACGGCGAGTTCGTCTCCATCATGGGGCCCTCGGGCTGCGGCAAGTCGACGCTGCTCAACCTGATCGGCCTCCTCGACGAGCCCTCCGATGGCACGGTGTCCCTCAACGGCGACCCCATCACCCTCTACAGCGACCGGGCGTTGGCGCGCATGCGCAACGAGAAGCTGGGTTTCGTCTTCCAGAGCTTTCACCTGATCCCCGATCTGTCGGTGGTCGACAACGTCGAGATTCCGCTCCTCTATCGCAAGCTGCCGGGCAAGGAGCGGCGCAAGGAGGCCCTCGCGGCTCTCGAACGGGTGGGGCTTTCGTCGCGTGTCCACCATTTCCCGCGACAGCTCTCCGGTGGTCAGCAGCAGCGCGTGGCCATCGCCCGCGCCATCGTCGGATGTCCTCGAATCCTGCTCGCCGATGAACCCACCGGCAACCTCGACAGCCAGATGGGCGACGAGATCATGAGTGTTCTCCGGGGCCTCAACGGGGAAGAGAAGACCACCGTCGTGATGGTGACCCACGACCAACGCCTCGCTGATGAAACCCACCGCATCTACCGGCTTTTTGATGGCCGTCAGGTGAACTGAGGAGGTCCACGGAAATGCTTGAGAACTACCTCAAGATCGCGCTGAAGGTGTTGGTGCGGCGCAAGTTCTTCACCTTCATCAGCCTCTTCGGCATCGCGTTGACGCTCACCGTGTTGATGGTGGCGACGGCGTTTCTCGACCATGTCTTCGGCCCCCATGCGCCGGAAACCCGCCCCGACCGCACCCTGGTGATCGAACGCATCGACATCATGAACGACCAGAACCACTACGGCGGCGAGCCTGGCTACCAGTTCCTCGACCGGCACGCCCGGGGGTTGCCCGGAGTCGAAATGCTGTCGATCTACTCCGACATCGCGCGCGTGGTGTCGTTCAAGGACGGTCGGAGGATCGCCCTCGATCTGAAACGCACCGATGGCAGTTTCTGGCAGATCCTCGACTTCGATTTCCTCGAAGGGGGCCCCTTCACCAAGGACGACGAAGCGAACGGCCAGCACGCCGCAGTGATCAGCCGGGCCACCCGCGAGAAGCTCCTCGACGGGGAGCCGGCGGCAGGCCGGACGATCTCCCTGGATGGTCAGAGTTTCCGCGTGGTGGGGGTGGTGGAAAACGTTTCGCGTCTGCGGCAGATCCCGGCGGCCGACGTGTGGGTGCCGCTGTCGACGGCCAAGTCGAGCGCCTACCGACACAAATTCCTCGGTGGCTTCAAGGCCGTGCTGCTGGTGGGCGACCGGCGCGATGTGCCCCAGATCCAGGCCACCTTCCAAAACCGTCTGGCGGCGGCGGAGCTGCCCGATGACTACGAGAAGATCTACTCCCACGTCGAGTCGCCCTTCGCGGCGACGGCGCGGTTCTTTTTCGACCAACAGGAGACCTCGAAAAGCTACGGGGCGGCCCTGAAGTTCCTCATCGTCGGTCTGATGGTGCTCTTCATGGTGCTGCCGAGCGTCAACCTGATCAACATCAACACCAGCCGCATTCTGGAACGGGCCTCGGAGATCGGCGTGCGGAAGGCCTTCGGTGCCTCCAGCAGAACGCTGGTAGGCCAGTTCGTGGTGGAAAACGTTCTGCTCACGCTCCTCGGCGGGCTCTTCGGGCTCGTGTTCTCCGCCGCGATCCTGGCGTTGGTGAGCGACACAGCGCTCATTCCCCACGCCACCTTCAACTTGAACGTGCGTATTTTCGTCTACGGGTTTTTGCTGACGCTCTTCTTCGGGCTCTTCTCGGGGGTCTACCCGGCCTGGAAGATGTCGCGGCTCCATCCGGTGGAAGCCCTGGACGGGAGGTTTTGAAATGACACGTCATATCTTCAAGATGGTGTGGAATCGCAAAGGTGCGAACGCCCTGGTAATTCTCGAGATCTTCATCTCGTTCCTGGTGGTCTTTGCGGTGGTCGCCACGGCGACGCAGCTTTTCTCCTCCTACCAGGAGCCCCTTGGCTTCAGTTACGAGAACCTTCTGGACGTCGGCGCTGCCGCAAGCTTCGCGGACGGCCCGCCGCCTGATTTCGGGCAGACCATCGAACGCATGCGCACCGAGCTCCTCGCCCACGATGAGATCCAGGGCGTCGCGGTGTCGGTATTCGAGCCCTACACCAGCGGCCGCTCCTCGAGGACGGGCTGGGGTGACGACCAGTGGAGTGAGGTGGAGATCGAGATCATGCGGGTTTCGCCGTCGTATCTCGAGGTGCTCGAACTCGAGCTGGTGGCGGGGCGCTGGTTCGAACCCGGCGACCAGCATGTGCACTGGGTTCCCACGGTGATCAGCCAGGAACTGGCGGCGGAGTTCTATGGTTCTGAAGATCCGATCGGCCAGGTGATCGAAGACGAGGGGCGCGCCGAATCCCGGGTGATCGGAGTGGTTTCGACCTTCCGCCGCATGGGAGAATTCAAGCAAGCCCACCACGTGGCGTTCATGGCGATCTGGCCCGACGCAGCAGTGCGCTTCCCGCGGCGACATTTTCAAATCAAGCTGGCACCGGACACCACGGCGGCCTTCGAGGAAACCGTGATGAAGACGCTGCGCGGTATCGCGCCGGGATGGAGTTTCAACCTGCGCTCGGTGCCCGCCATGCGCGAGCGCTACCTGCGCCAGCACCTGGCGCCGATATTCGCCGCCGGTCTGGTGTCGGCCTTTCTGATGCTCATGGTGGCTCTGGGACTGGTAGGCGTTCTGTGGCAGAACGTCACCCAACGCACCCGCGAACTCGGCCTGCGCCGCGCCAAGGGGGCGACGCGGCAGAACATCCACCGTCAGATCCTGAGCGAACTGCTGATGGTCGCGGGCCTGGGCATCGCCCTGGGGACGTTGGTGGTGGCGCAGGTGCCGATTCTCGACATCTTCCCGCTCGAGGGCGACATCCTCGTCACCGCCCTCGGTATCTCAATGATGATCCTCCTTGTGCTGACGGCGCTCTGCGGCCTCTACCCGAGTTGGCTCGCCACGCGCGTACGGCCGGCAGAGGCGCTACACTACGAATGACATGATCCTCATCATCGACGATGATCCCTCGGTGACCACCTCGCTGGAGCTTCTGCTCAAGCAACACGGCCATGCGACACAGACCGCTGCCTCTCCTGGTGAAGCCCTGAAGCTTCTGGGAGATGAGCGCTTCCGTCTTGTTCTCCAGGACATGAACTTCTCACGCCGCACGACGGGAGAGGAAGGCCTGGAGCTTCTAGCGGAGATCAAACGCCTCGAACCCGAACTGCCGGTGATTCTGATGACCGCCTGGGGCTCCATCGAACTCGCGGTGCAAGGGATGAAGGCCGGTTCGGCGGACTTTGTTACCAAACCGTGGAGTCATCCGCAGTTGCTGCAAGCGGTGGAGACCACCCTCGAACTCTCGGCCGCACGCGAACAGAGCGGCACGACAAGCCGCGAAGAACTCGACCGACGCTACGATTTCCGTTCGATCGTCGGTGAGGACCCCAAGCTGGTGCGCATTCTCGACCTCGTCGGTCGCATTGGTCAGGCCGACGCCCCGGTGTTGATTACCGGTGAGAGCGGCACCGGCAAGGAGCTTCTGGCCGAAGCTGTACACAAGAACAGCAAACGCCGACATGGCCCTTTTGTGAAAGTGAACCTCGGTGGTATCTCGTCGACGCTCTTCGAGAGCGAAATGTTTGGTCATGTACGCGGCGCCTTCACCGACGCCCGCACCAGTCGCCAGGGGCGCTTCGAACTCGCCGACGGGGGCACCATCTTCCTCGATGAGATCGGCGAGACCGATCCGAGTTCCCAGGTGAAACTTCTACGGGTGCTCCAAGACCGTACCTACGAGGTCCTCGGCTCATCTGCACCACGGCATGTCGACGTGCGAGTGATCGCCGCCACCAACCGCAACTTGCCGGAAATGGTGGCCCGGGGCTCATTCCGGGAAGATCTTCTCTACCGCCTCAACCTGATCTCGGTGGAGTTGCCGCCGCTGCGAGAGAGGCGTGGCGACATCAGGCTCCTGGCCGAGCACCTGATGGCTGAATGTACGCGCCTCTACGGCCGCGGCGGCATGTGCCTCGCATCGCGGGCCCGTTCCTGGCTCGCCGACCAGAGCTGGCCAGGCAACGTACGACAGCTCAAGCAAGTTATCGAACGCGCCGTCCTGGTGGGGCAGGGGGAGGAACTCCAGGTGGACGACTTCCTCGCCTTCGCCGACCTGGCGCCGAACTCCGCACCGCCGGTTGCCTTGCCGGAAGTGGGCGCCATGACCCTGGACAAACTTGAGCAGGCAATGATCGAGAAAACCCTACGCCACTACGAAGGCAACATCAGCCGAGCCGCCAAGGCCTTGGGGCTTTCGCGCGGGGCGCTCTACCGCCGCTGCGAGAAATTCGGCCTTGAAGCGACGTCCGCGGAGGACTGAAAGGCGCACCATGACGCTGCGGGGCCGCATTGTCTTCTATCTGGTGCTCCTGCACCTGTTGATGGCGGGAGTCGCTCTTTTCCTGCTGCGCGAGGAGCGTCTCTGGTTTTTGGCTGTGGAGGGGATCCTCCTCGTGTCGATCCTCGTGGCGGCGAAACTCCTGCGGGCGTTCTTCGTGCCGCTGGAACTGATCCAGACAGGAGCCGAGCTGATCGCCGAACGCGACTTCACGTCGCGCTTCCAGCCGGTGGGCCAGCCGGAGATGGACCAGCTGATCGAAGTCTACAACCACATGATCGACCAGCTGCGCACCGAGCGTCTGCGGGTGCGCGAGCAGAATGAACTCTTCGACCGCCTGGTGGAGGCATCGCCGGCGGGGGTTTTGATCTGTGATCTGGACGGCAAGGTCTCCGAACTCAACCCGGCGGCCGAACTCTTTCTCGGTGTGGCTGCAGCGGATGCCCTGGGCAAGGGCTTGGGTCACCTCGAATCGCCAATGGACGAAACCCTTGCGGCGCTACCGGCGGGGGAATCACGCGTCGTCGCCCTGGGCGACGGCCGGCGCGTACGCTGTCGACGGGCGGAATTCCGCGATCGCGGCTTTGCGCGCTCCTTCTACCTCATCGAAGAACTCACCGAAGAGATCCGCCGTTCGGAGAAGGCGGCCTATGGCAAGCTCATCCGGCTCCTGTCGCACGAGGTCATGAACTCGGTGACCTCGGTGAGTTCTCTTTTGACCTCGGTGCGCGGTTTCGGTAAGGCACTTGAGGGCAGCGACCAGGAAGACTTCACCCACGCCCTCGCCGTGGCCAGCGACCGCATGGAGAATCTCGGCTCCTTCATGAACGGCTTTGCCGATGTGGTCCGTCTGCCGCCACCGGAACTCCGAGACTGCGACCTTGAAGAGCTGTTGGACGACATCTCGACCCTCGTCAAACCATCGCTTCGGGAACGGCAGATCCGGCTGGTACGCGAGCGGGAACGTCCGCTGCCCCGTCTTGAGGTCGACAAGAATCAGTTCGAGCAGGTGCTGCTGAACCTGCTCAAGAATGCTGCGGAGGCCATCGGCGAGGAGGGCATGGTGACCTTACGCACAGGCCGTGAGGGCTGGCACCCCTGGCTTGAGGTAGAAGACACCGGGCCGGGCATCGCGCCGGAGGTACGTGGCGAACTCTTCACGCCCTTCTTCACCACCAAGGCCGATGGCTGCGGGCTGGGGCTCATGGTGGTGAAGGAGGTGTTGGCAGGTCATGGGTTTGGGTTCTCGCTGGGGAACGCGGCGGGGGGCGGGGCGCAGTTTCGGATTGTCTTTTGAAGAGATTGTCTTTTGAGAACCCGCCCCCGCTGCTTCAGAATTCCAACGTCGCCGTTTCCCCCGCCTGCACCGTCGCCGTACCGCTCCAACTGCGACCATCCTCGGCGGTGACGGTAACGCTCCACGAACCCTGGGCAAGGCGATCCAAGACTCGAGACCCACGCTGCAGGTCGAATTCGGACTCCGGGTTGCCGCGCCAGCCGAGCGACCGGAAGGGCCGACCATCCGGGCCGATCAGCCGGACGCGCGCCGCGCCCCCCTCCGCCAGATCGGCCACCTGGATGGCCAACCGGCCCCCCGGAGGCAGCACCACCTGCCCCAGATCCCCCGGAACGTTGGCCTGAACACTCAAGACGCCGCTCTCGCCCGACTGGAGAAGCATCTCCCAACTGCCCTTGGGGGCGGTGGTGATTTCCAACCGCCCTCCTTGGGTGGTATCGAACCGCCCTCCCGCGACGCGATTGCCAGACGGGTCGAGCACGGCCACGACGACAGCTGCAGCCGGAGCCCCCTGGGCCGTGACGACCGCGAGGCGGAGCCGCTCGGTGGGCTCCAACAACAGATCCAGATCGCGCAGATCCGTTCCTGGCCTCACCTCCACGACTTCCGAGGCGGAAGCATAGCCGGCCTTGCTGGCCGTGACCTTCCAGGTTCCCTCCGTGACCTGGCTCACACTGAAATACCCTTGCACATCGCTCTTGACCCGGTTGCCGAAATCCCACGAACCATCCGTTTCGGAAGATTCGAGGGTGATCTCCGCCCCTTCCAGGGGTTCGGAACCAGAAGCATCGCGCACATAGCCGGCGAGTCGACCGGCGACGAGTTCGATGAGGACATCGTCATCGCCGGTAAGTTCGATCTCTTCCTTGTGGTGGAGGCCAGTGAGGAAATTCCGCACACTCAACTCGTAGGTGCCTGCTTCGAGACCCTCGAGCGAGAAGGTGCCATCATGGGTCGTCGTGGTGTTGCCATTCCAGGGGGTGGACTTGCCGACAGCATAAATCGTAGCCCCCGACAGGGGCTCGTCCCCTTGGAGAACAGTACCGGTGAGCAGATACCCGCCGCCGAACTCGAGATCGACGCTCACCTCGCCCACCCCTTCTTCCACCGTGACTTCAGCCTTCGCCTGACGCACGCCGCCGGCAAGTTTCGCCCGCACATTCCAGGTACCGACGGGCACATTGGGAATGGTGTACCGACCTTCGAAGTCAGGCCGGGTGGAGCCGGCACCTGCGCTGCGCACATCAACTTCCACCCGCACCATGTCGTCATACTCAAGGCCCAGGATCTGACCCGTCAGGGTAGCACCCTGGCTGAGGACGATCTCGAGACCGCTGACCGGACTGGAGCCCACCTCGAAGCTCTCCTCTCCGCGGTATGAGGCGAATCCCGCCTTGGCCGCGCGGGCGGAGTAGGTGCCCGCGGGTACATCGGAGATGCGGAAAACACCTGCCGCATCGCTTTCGTCGGCCAACTCACCCAGACCGAAGCTGAAGGTTCGACTGGCCGGGGCAAGCCGCACCTGAGCCCCCGCCACCGGCAGGCCGCCCGGATCCACCACACGACCGCTCACCTCCATGCCGCCTTCGAACACCAGGTTCACCGCATGTTCTTCCTTCTCCACTTCCAGATTCGCCGTGGCGCGGCGACCATCTTCCCCATTGGCCGAGACCACCTTGGGCCCCTGGGAGACGCCGGCGATCTCGAAACGGCCTTCGCCATCGGTTTGCGCGAAGCCTTCATTGTTGCCGAAACCACTGCCGCCAGCTCCAATCATCACCATGGCGCCGATCACCGGTTTGCCATCGCTGCCGGTCACCAACCCACGCACCGTAGCGCCGGAGACCAGGGTGAATTCCACTCCTTCGAGGGCGCCTTCTGCGGGCACCTCAAGCCCTGAAAGCTGCTGCTGCCTGAACCCTTGCGCCCGCACGGAAACCGTCACCTCTCCGGGCTCGACACTTTTCACTTCAAAGCGACCTTCGTCGTCGGTGGTGACGTGTTGGCCCAGCCCCATGCCACGGGATCCTCCCTGGCTCTCAGAACGTACCTGTACCATCGCTTGCGGAACGGGCGCGCCAGAGCTGTCGATCACCCTTCCGAGCACCCGCGAGCCCAAACGCAGCACCACCTCCACCGGTTGGTCGGTGGGGGCGGAAACCCCGGAAAGGGTGGTGCTCACGAAACCCTCTCTGCCCACGTGAAGATGTACCCGATCCCCCGGCCGCTGGTCTTCGATCTGAAAGCTGCCGTCTTTGCGGCTGCGGGTTTTGGGTTCCTCCCGCTCGAGGAGCATCCCGATGATCTGAGCCGGCATACGATCTGTTTCCACCTTGGCACGGATGGCCGCATCGGCGATCGGATTGCCGGCGGGGTCGACCACCCGGCCCTCGATGAGGGCGGCGGGGCCGAGCACCATCACGCCGAGATCCATCTCGGTGGCGCCTTCGGGGATCTCCAACCCGGGGGCGCTGGCGGGGGCAAAGCCCACGGCCCGCGCTTCCAGGTCGTAGCTGCCGGAGGTGAGATCGTCGGTGGAGAAACGGCCGTTTGAATCGGTGATCAGGGCCGATGGGCCTCCCTCTTCATCGGTGATGAGAAATTGAATACGCTGGGATCGGCCACCTTGCTCGCCCCGGGGAATGAGTCGCACCTCGGCGCCAGAAATGGGCTCGTCGCGCTCGTCGACCACCCGGCCGACGGCACGGATTCCCTGGGGCAGCACCAGCCGCAAATCGCGCCGCGGCTCGGTAAGCTTTTCCACCTCCACCTTGGTGGTGGCGTAGCCCGGCTTACGCAACTCCAGCTCGTAGGCCGCCTCCAGGGGCAAGCCGGCGACGCGAAACCGCCCCTGGGCTCCCGTGCGCCCATACCAGGCGCGTCGCAACTCGGAAAACGATGCAAACGTACGTCTACCCGCTTTCTTCTGGGCCGCGAGTTCGACCCCCGCCACCGGCCGATCTTCAGCATCCACCACCACTCCCGCAATGCCAACGGCGGGGGGCAGGGCGAAGGAGGGGCCGGTCTGCTCGTTTGCCTTTACGTTTTGGCGCACACCGGCATGGTCGCGGGCCGCGGCCATGAGCAACCACCCCATGGACGGGGGCAGGATGAGCTGGTAGGCCCCGGCGCCATCGGTTCTCGACCATGCGGCCAGCGCAGAGGTCCACACCAGGGCCCCGGCGATGGGCTCGCGGGTCGCGCGGTCGACCACCTGGCCACTCAGGGTACGCGGTGGCGCCAGTTCGACGGCGGCGGGGCGCGGCTGCTTCGGATCTGGAGCTTCGAGCTTGCGCGTTCCCGCGTGCCCCTCAGCGCCGAGGAGACGCACATCCACGCCTTCTCCGGCGGCCACGCGGAGCACGGCGTGACCTTTGGCATCGGTCAGGGCGCTGGGTAGGGTCCACTCCGCCTGGTACACCAGGGCTTCGGCCACGGCCTCCTCACGTTCCGTATCCATGGCATCGAGGGCGAGCTCCACCCCACGCCGCAGCTTCTTGTCGAAGCGACGTTGCCCGGCCTTCACCTCCGAGCGCAAAGGCACGTGTTCAGGGGCCACCACTTCGAACGTCCAGGTCTCCTTGGCCGCGAGCGGCAGACTCAAGGTTCCATCCTCCGCCGTGCGACCCAGGTGAGGGGCCATCCTCCAGCCTTTCTGCCAGAATCTTTGCCGCCGCGTATCCTGCTCTGGACTCCCCTCCTTAGCCCAAACCCTGGCGACCAGGGCCTTGCCCGCAGCATCCCGTAGACGGACCCTGCACTCCACCGCCCGCGGTAAGGGGACCGGTGGCAGATCGTCGGGTTCGAGCAGAGGTCGCAGCTGGTAGAGCTGGGGGGCAAAGCCAGGTTTTTCCACCCGCACGTCCCACATTCCCTCCTCCGGTGCCAGCAGTTCGAAGAGCCCGGCGGCATTGGTTTCCGCCTCTGCGATGGGCTCTGGAAGATCTCCGGAGAGCAGAAGGCGACCGGCCTCGTAGTGTCCGGCGGCGGATAGCAGGAGCACCCGCGCCTTGGCCAGAGGCTGGCCGACGGGGTCGGTGACCTTGCCGGTGATGGGGACCTGTGCCATGGCCGGGACGGCGAAGGCGACCAGAAGAACGAGGAGTAGAAACTTGCGGACCATGATCATGGTGGGGGACCTCCCAGGGTGGATGATGAGGGAATCTTATCGCGACTTGAGGATCCTGCCGGAGGCTTATTGAGTTTTGCAAATATATCTGGCAGAATACGGCGTCCGCAGACACTGCAGCAAGGAGGGCACAATGGTTGAAAACGCAACCAGCGATAGCCGTACCGACCTCAAGCGACCCGAGTGGATTGCCCTCAGCGCCTGCCAGGCGATGGAGGCCGATGCTCCGGAGCAACCACCTACTCAAGACGTGACCGACCTTCTTCACCGCTGGCGACATGGCGATGCTTCGGCGCTTCAGGAACTTCTTCCCGGTGTGTATCACCATCTCCATCGCCTGGCCGTGGCCGCCATGCGAGGGGAACGGGGCGACCACACGCTGCAGGCGACAGCGCTTGTGAATGAAGCCTATCTGCGATTGGAGCGCAGCACCCCGCCGGAGTGGCGCGACCGGGAGCATTTTTTCATTGTGACGGCGCGGATCATGCGGCGCATCCTGGTGGACCACGCCCGCGCCGTAGCGGCCGTTCGACGCGGTGGCGGGGCGCCCTCGGCCAGCCTCCACGACGCCCCTCGAGAAACTCCGCCACAGCTGGAACTTCTGGCCCTGGACCAGGCCCTCTCGTCCCTTGCCGCACTCAGACCGCGGCAGGCCCGGGTTCTTGAGTTGCGCTTCTTTGCCGGATTATCGGTCGCCGAGGTCGCCGAGGTGTTGGGCGTCTCGGCGCAGACGGTGGTCCTCGATACCCGCCTTGGGCGGGCCTGGCTTTACGCCCGCATGCGCCAGAGTCGGCCGGCCAACGCAATCCCTCAAATCGCACCGAATTGAACACCACTCCGTGCAAAGACCATGAGCATCGAAGGGGACCCAGCACTTCGGGTCGAACGGTCGCAACACCACCGGCGGTGGCAGCGCATCGAGGGGATTCTTCTCGGTATCGAAGACCGGTCCGAAGAGAGCATTCCGGCCTATCTGGACCGCACCTGCGACGGTGACCCGGACCTCCGATCGACGGTTCTGGATCTGCTCGCCGACCAGGGGGAGCCGGCGTGCCACATCGAGTCGACGGTGGCAGCCAGCGCGGCGGCCTTGCTGGAAGACCCCACTCATGGCTGGGACGCCACCCTCCTCGACCGCCTGTGGGGTGGGCCGGCCGAGTCGAGAGGCGTTCCCGAACGCATCGGCGCGTTTCGTTTGCTCCGAAAGCTGGGAGAAGGCGGCGCGGCGGTGGTGTATCTGGCGGAACGGGCCGACAACCTCTACGAACAGCGCGTCGCGATCAAGATTCTTCGTCACGGGCCCTGGAGTGGCCGACTCGAAAAGCGCTTCGCCGCGGAGCGTCAGATCCTCGCCAGTCTCGACCATCCCAACATCGCCCGGCTTCTGGATGGTGGGACCACCGCCGATGGGAGCCCTTATTTTGTCATGGAGTTGGTGGATGGAGAGCCTATCGACCGGTATTGTGATCATCAGTGCCTCTCCCTTGAAGAGCGCATCCAACTGGTGATCGCGGTCTGTTCTGCGGTGCACTTCGCCCATCAATATCTGATTGTGCACCGCGACCTCAAGCCCTCGAACGTGGTGGTGACGGCCCGGGGAGTGCCGAAGTTGCTCGACTTTGGCATCGCCAAATTGCTGTACCAGACCGGTTCCCCGGCCAACCCCGCCGATAGCTCCACCGGCACTTCGGTGCCCATGACCCCGCGCTATGCCAGCCCGGA
>JANVCJ010070072.1:0-12740 GCA_026413505.1 Epizoanthus ramosus
ATATGGAATATTTACAAATTTAGGGCAAGGGAAATTTCTAATTTAGATAGGGGGTATAATGTTTAGGATAAAATCTGTATTCGACACATAACCAACATCACTTGAAAAGTGTTGCCCGATGGGAGACACAATTAGGATAGTTTTAACCAGATAAGCTCATGCAAACCTTCGATCAAAAGAACAAAATATCAAATACAAAAACAAATTTGTAAATTCGAAACAAAATATAATGCCTTGTATTTTGGTAGAGGTGGCATTTTGAGAGGCAGAAAACCAATATTTTTGTTCGTCTGATATCTCCGAGTGGCGTTGCATTACAGAAATTCGCAGATGAACATATTTTAATTTTATATCTTCTTTCGTCGTAGCCTTCATAATGTATGTACATTAGCTGCAATTTTTAAAGGAGAATAAGACAAATATAAAATTACTTTGACACTGTTGCCATGGTAAATACTTTAACCCTTAATGTAATGCTCCCTTATCCTCACCACTAACTTAATTTCAATAAATAGTGAAAATTGTTATTATACCCTTGTTTACAAGACTTGAAACACAAATCAATATATGACATCGTATCTGTATCATTGCGACATCATCTTTCTTGTTTGAACACCTTTGAATGCCATGGTGTAAGGGCAACATTCAAAACAGCACATAAACTGACATAAAAGCAGTGTAACTCAACCTGAAGTAAAAAGTAAAACGTCATCCAGTACATATTAAATCGCAAGTGATGACGTCATTATTACATCATGATTAAATAGTGACCTAAATTATTTTTCAATTTTTCACTTATTTATACGACTTATCTGTTTCACAGCTAACACCTCATTTTATTAACAGTGTTACAAATTAAAAAGACTTGTGGTCACATCAAACACAGTAATCCATCCGTTACATCTGGAGTGTACATCATAGACCCTGACGGCAGTGGTGGAGTGGCCAAATTCTCGGTGTACTGTGACATGACAGACAAAGGAGGAGTTGGAGTGACTCTTGTAGGCCACGACACCGAAGCAAGAACGCAGGTAGACGGTCCATTGTATAAAGGTCCAGGATCGTACTCAAGAAACGTGAAGTATAATGGAGCCAGCATGCAGCAAATCACTCAGCTGATCCAGGTTTCGACTAACTGTGAGCAGTTCATTAAGTACGAATGTTATGACTCCAAGCTTCGACGAAAGGACACGGGCTGGTGGGTGGCACGTGATGGCACTAAAATGAACAACTGGGGAGGGGCCCCTGTGGGCAGCAACAAGTGTGCATGTGGTGTGACGTCATCCTGTGCCGCCGAAAGTTACATGTGCAACTGCGACAAGAACGACGAAATGTGGCGAAGTGACAGCGGGCTTCTTACTACCAAAAGCAAACTGCCAGTTACCCAGTTGAGGTTTGGAGACGTGGGCGACAATGAGTCCAACAGAGGTTATCACACCCTCGGTAAGCTCAGCTGTTATGGAAAATAGAAAATGACAGAAGAGTGCGTCTTTGCAAGACTTAATTGTACTGTCTCCAGATCTGTTGGAAATGGAACCATTTATAGATACCAGAAAGCATACTAATTTCTTATGCTTGGGCTGATCAACTAAAAGTTGATATGTTATGTTTTTCGCCGTGAGGGCGAAAGATCTCAGCTGACGATTCGAGCGCTAGCCCTTCGTCAGAGCAAAAGAGGGAATTGTGGGCGAAGTCAGGGGTTTATATTAGGTTTGGATAATATATGCGGATCGGATGCGGCTAAACCCTAACCCTAACCCTAACCAGTGCTAACATCTTAGTCAGGAAATATCTGTAATCCCGTGAGAATTTTATATAATTGTAAAAAGGTAAACATAAGAATATTATTATCTGGATTCGAAGGTCTGTAACTAAATCCCGGCATTGTGATTGGCTGAAAGCTAGGTCGGGCTTAATTGCGGACTGGCAACTCGATTGTTTTGCAAAGGTTCAATGAGCAGGAGAAAAGCCATATAATAAAATTTTAAGGGACCTGCGATGTCAAGAAATCGGTTGTTACTAAGGGAATTATAATAATGAAGAAAGACCCCCAGCGACCAACTGTCACCACGAGGAGAATGAACGTGATATTTCAAAATTATTTGAGATAATTTTTTTCCGTTTTTGACGTCATACATAGCGTCAGATAGCCTAAACTTACAAAAATAATGGGGCCTTGCACGAACATGCAAGGAGAACAAAGTTGACTGCATTTTTTTTCTAAGAAAATTTGTAACAAAAGTATGTTTCGCAATTTCTCACTTATGTCTCATGACGTCAGATTCTAGCATCAGCAGGTGCATGATGTGGCATTTTTCCACATTTTAAGAAACAAAATGAAAAATATGAAAACATACTTTTCTTTGTATTTGCAAATGGTAAATTATAACAAAAATTTGACTCAAATCGGAGCATTCGTTATGGAGTTATTATCTTTTGAAAGAACCGGAAGTAAAAATTTACAAATCTCAATATCGTCCAATCAGAGAGCGTGCGCGCATTCGATTCGTGATTCAAAATGCCATATTTGTGATAAAGATGGCACAAGCGTGCGCTTAACCGAAAAAATCAACTTCCTTAGCAACCTTCACATCGCAGGTCCCTTAACTTAACTGCATTGCAGGGCAAACTTTCAAAGAGCATCAAAGCTGCAAGTTTATTGGGGGATTTCAGATTCTCTAAACTACTTTTTGCTGCATTTTTTATTATTTTGCAAAATTATACAATTGGCTTGAGATAGCCTAGTATGTACTTTTTCTTACATTTTGTCATGATCAGACAGGGAGCTAGGGTCTATCGAGCTACCCATCATTAAGTCCATCAAGTGTGTGGATCAATAATAAATTTGTCTTGTCTTGTCTTAAGGCGCGGACACACGGTGCAACATTGCATGCAACCTTGCACGCAATTGTTTCAATCAAGTGTGGCCACAATTTGCAATGTTGCATGCAACATTGCAGAAGTAGGATTGGTTTCTACTTCTGCAACGTTGCACGCAACGTTGCAAGCAACACTTTCAGAGGTGGCCACACGATGAAATTCTTCCATTGCGTGCAACGTTGCATGCAATGTTCCATCGTGTGTCCGGGCCTTTAGTGACTTCTTTTTTAAAATGAAATACGGTGTTTAATAATGGTGCCATTTAAAGTACTTAGGTACCTTCACTTTTCTCAAACGTACGGAAGTAGCAAAACCCGGAGAAACAAGCATCTCGTTACCATCAAAGAACGGGAACTTCAACCTGGGTTTGTGGACCAGAACGCGAAAGCCAACATCCTCCGCTGTGGACGGGTAGTCCTCCTGATGGACATTAAGCACCAGCTCCAGTGTGGACAAGTGAGAGTTTACAGCCAGTTTTGAGTCTATGAAAGGTGAGAAGAAGGTTTGCCCCTGACAGTGTGCGCACTGCGGCTTTCTCCATCCCTTCAAACTAAGTCAAACACCTTCACAGGGGACATGCCATATTACTAATGATGCAGTGACACTGACACTGGCACTGGCACTGGCACTGGCACTGGCACTGGCACTGGCACTGGCACCGACACCGGCACCGACACCGACACCGACACCGACACCGACACCGACACCGACACCGACACCGACACCTACACCGACACTGGCACTGGCACTGACACTGACACTGACACTGACACTGACACTGACACTGACACTGACACCGACACCGACACTGACACTGACACGGACACCGACACCGACACCGACACTGACACTGAATATCGTATTAACCCCTCTGGGCTGATAATTCCTACACCACCCACCTTTTTCTTATCTTACTGTAATCTCTTATTCTCTATATGTAATATATATACCGTAAATGATCTAATAAACGCCCCCTCTCTAATTAACTCTCCCTGTCTAATAAACGCCCCCTCCTTCCCTTACATACGCCCCTTGCTTTATCTCTACTAACGGGAATCTTTATAAGAACTAACCAGTACCCTTTTCCGCTGCTTTGTATGCACCATATACCGTGATGGATTTGTAGACGGTTTAGACTTACCAGCGGACGGACTTGATAGTCTGCTAAAGCTCTGTCATTTAGGTTATTATAATACCGTATTTAGGTTACCATGCTACAGTTATTAGAATGAACGCCTCTCTCTTTTAAAAGCCTCTTATCTTTTAAACGCCCCCCTCGGACCCTTGAAATTTAATAAATACCCCCGGCGTTTATTAGATCATTTACGATAACTGTTTAGAGCCATATAGTCATAATTCGTAATTTGAGACACACATCGTAGTGTTGGCGAATTTGATCATAGATTTTACCAAAACAACACGAAGGTCGGCCTGAGCGAATAGAAGTGATTTGTGTGTTCACACTATTCCCGATCTTATCCCCCCCACTCCCCGGCGCGATAAATGCAACAGTGAACGATGAGATTTTTACGCGAAAAAAAAAAGAAATTTCTTTTTATAGACTGCAGTTCGAGGTTTTGATAGCGCTGTTTAAATACGTTTATGAGATGAAATCCTATTGTTTTCTTCACAGTTAAAGTCGATGAGAGCTAGCAGGTTGGTCTCCATGTTGGTCTTCCCTTGGAAATTGGGAAGATTTAATAGTTGTCATGACAACTATTACTCTATATATACTGTGAGGGAGCTGCGTTCTTAGCCAATGACAGTGAGTTATATTCAATCTATATTATATTAAAACAAACAGAACAGCTTTTTCCGTGGTCCGTACAGTAATAAAACACTCAGGATGTGACTAGAGCACTCAAGAAATGAGGAGAAACACTCGCCTTTCGTTTGTATTTTTCTCTCGTCACTTCCTGCTTGAATCTCATCAAGAGCCTTTATTTAGCAATTTTTAAAATTTAGCAATTTCAAAATTGCCACATTTGGAAATTTTCTCTATATATGAGCCTGAGAAATTATGAGATTTTCCTCAGTATTGAAGGGCATCAAGAGTAATGGTGCAAAAAGCGAGCTTTCATTTCGATTCTTGACACTGGCACTGGCACTGGCACTGGCACTGGCACTGGCACTGGCACTGGCACTGGCACTGGCACTGGCACTGGCACTGGCACCGACACCGACACCGACACCGACACCGACACTGGCACTGGCACCGGCACCGACACCGACACCGGCACCGGCACCGGCACCGACACCGACACCGACACCGGCACCGGCACCGGCACCGGCACCGGCACCGGCACTGGCACTGGCACTGGCACTGGTACTGGCACTGGCACTGGCACTGACACTGACACTGGTACTGATCCCGATCCCGATGCTAGGACAAAGACTAAGACTAAGACTAAGAGTTTACTAACCAATTGTTGTTGTTGCTTGATAAACAAAATGTGTGGCACCAATGAAATTCCAGTCTAATTTTTGCCTCAAGCTGATCGCCGTGTGAGCAGCTGTTGTAAAGTACTTGAAGTGTGCAGCACTCATGTTTATGCATTGTTCCGATAACTTATCATGCAGCACCCCAAGAAGTTGCCTGGAGCGAAAAAGGTTGGTCTCTGTTCGCTTCTCAAGTGCAGTGAACACGGCAGCTCCTAGTAACGAGTAGATTATCCAGATCGATGTCCTGATAACAACTCTTTTAATTAATGTCCGACATCCCGGCATCTCAGTTTCGCAGCCGAACGCAGATCACGGCCGGCTTGTATTGAAATTACCTTTCGGAATTAAGGCTCGTGATGATACGCAAATTAAACCGTGTCCGCTCTCCTGTCAATTTTTAAAAGGCACACCGCACAATACTGAACGATATTCATTCCCCAGTCCTTTCATTAGGTCACCTTTCCGCCGTTAAATAATTATCCTTGAGTTTCCTCAATAATATTTGGCATGTTTCAACGTCTGGTTTGTAGAAACGACTCGTCTGAAAGCTTATTTTTCAGTTAGCCTGAAGCAAAGATATATTCTCCGGCAGGCTACAACATTTTCCAGGTGAACTCCTGAATGGAAGATTTAGAACATAAAGTGACTAGCTGTTATACCTAGAATGTTGCTGCTAGTTTGCATAGCTATTCTGCCGAAGAAACCAGCGACAAGTTTTGCTGTGCAGCCAGTCAACTCGAATAAATTATTAAACTAATTCATATGTTTAAATAATGTAATATTTACTTTAAACTGAAGTCAGTAAACTTTTTACTGTTAGTAGATTTTTCAGTTGTTTAATCGTAATCTATGGAAAAGGTTTAGCTTCAACCGGCTGTTCCATATCTTTGCGCAAAGGTTTTTGTGAGTCGAGAGTAATCCAAGCCCGTCTCGTTCGAGTATTTTAACACGTGGTGGTTTATTTATACTAGTACCAGATGATCGTTGCTACAATGAAGATTTTGTCAGTTCTTTTGACTATAAAATGCGACTTCATTCATTTCTATTTGCTAGTCAGGTTCTAGCTTGATCGCCGAATACTTACAAAATGCGAGATCGTATATCGATGCGGAAATTTGAAGTGTCAAAATACAGAATCCGACTTAGACCATTTTAGTGGTCTGGGTTGTTAGTCCAACTTTAGACTGACGGCCAAAAATTACCGAAGCTTCTTCAGTTCAGCGAGCGGCCACAGTGTCATTCGTTACATCTACAAATGGCATCTGGGCTGAGTGATATTTTAGCGAATTTAGGATTTTTTGAACTCAAATTGAAGAACATTTAGCATGTTTAGCTGTTAACTCAATCAAGAACATCAGAAAAAATGTTGACAAAGCCGAATTAGAAGAACACCTGAATAGCTTGCGCTTTGATTGGCCAAGAAAATACAAGTCTCCACAGGGGTTATTTTTGCCAAAAGCTAATTACCATACCTTTCAGTATGACAGACGTGACCGCAAAATACTATAATGAAGGTTTAGTTACCACATTGGATTTACAATTTATTTACATATGTGAGTTGATTACTAGTTTGTTATGACAAGGCGATCTCAAGAAACCATACAGGGCTTATGTGACGGAAGGGGCCACCTTGCTCTGTTTATTTATCAACATTTTGTGGCTCGTCATCGCATTTGAATGGTCGTGTTGAAGAAAGAAGTTGTCGTGTCATAATGTGAGGGTGCACCTGTCGGATTATTGGAAAAACTCAAACCCGTCGCGTTTGTACTATGGAAGAATAATGAGTTGCAAGGGATTATCCATTCAACATTTGATATTTGAATCTTGTCTTGGGAATGGAAAGTCACATTAGCGTCCATGTCTCAGTCTCTGTCGAGTGTGTGGGGCTGGGTCCGGACAAACAGAAATCCACGAACGCTCAAACCGATACACGATTAGGAATGCCTCGCTACACTCAGCAATAATAATAATACTAATAACAATAAAAATAATAATGTCATTACCCAGATATCCATTTTTTTTGGTATAAATATATTACAATAATTATAATCATGCTGTTAAATTTTAACCTAGGTTAAAATAACTTCAAATTAATTTTAACCTGGTATCATTTACATGGAGTCTTATATTTCCAGTATGATTTCACTGTAAACATGGTACGGAAATTATTATAATTATTTCATGGCATCATACTGTAAACAACTCACAGTCCTGAGCACTGACCTGTCGATTTGAAGACCATTCCGGTCGCTACTGCGGCACCAATTGAATTGAAAGCATCTTCTTCTCCTCTAGCTTTGGCAATTAGTGCATCAAAACTGCTGTACATTAGAGCTGGGGAAAGCAAACAGCGCAGTAATGTTACATCAACTCTAAAAATATACGTATGTATACATATCTATACTTACACTAATTTTATATACCTACTTCAATGGCTATTTTTTTTATGGGGATGTGGGGGATGTCCAAACAACTTATGTCATGTTTTACACCCAAAAATCCCAAAGATGTCATACTGTCAGCTGCCGGAAAGCCGGGAGCCCTGTGGTGCTATTATCATTATGAAATTATTTAGATAATGCACTTCCTAATTGTAGCACTGTTCTCAGATGAGACTATAAAGTAAAATTATTGATCATTAATGTGCATTGTGCTAAAACAATAGCTTTCAAACAAAAACAACAACAACAACAACAATGTTCACACTTTATTTCCACTATTTTTAAATTAATAATAATAATAATATTAATAATAACAATTATAATTTTAATAATAATAATAATGATAATAAATTTATGTAGCACCTCTTCCATAGTCTCCAGAGGTGCTTTAGGGTAAAAATTAATATGTTAACACTAGTATGTAATACAAAAATAAATTTAAAATGTTTGTGATATATATATAGAAACTACATCTTATTTTGAATAAATTATGATAAAAAAAACAATTAACTAAGATGCTGAGCACCTGAAAGAACTGGAATAATGTAGTAAATATTCATCTAATAAAAATTGCTGTTTCTGGTTTTAAATGTGCAAAAATTATTATTACAGAAACTGCTACTACTACTATACTGCACCACTACCGTTATTCAAACAATGAAAGAGTGTAACAGCGAACAAGATGAGCAATTGACTGTACTAAAAAAGATGGCGACTGGTACATTTACCCATAATTCTTAGTGCACGAAAACCCTAAAAACACTCGTAAAAATGCACTGAAAGGCAATAAAAACTTCAAAACTAGCATTCACAATTTGTTTTTAGTATGTGGACGAATTTTGCAAAAATATCATGGCTTTCTATGTGCCTATTCGTTGTGTTAGGTTCATAAGGTATTGTGGTTAAATGTACAGCTGCCATCTTTTTTAGTACGGTCAATTGTGTGCGTGAGCTAATGAGTGTATGCTTGAGTGTGTGTGTGAGAGTTAACATCATATTTTATACAATATTGAAAATTTTTAAATATCTAATTACAATAGTTCTTTTTTACATTTTTTGTAAATAACTTGAAATTCAGTTTTAACTGCCATGAGTATTAATAAAGATTATTATAATTATTATTAAACATCAAAGTTTTGGTCAGTATCACTTACCTATTATGCCAAGACTGTTGGCAACAAAAGGTCCTCTTCTGGTGCAGCCATTGAGAACACTACAGAGGCAAGCAACAACATCATTAATATTATGAGCTTCCAATCCTCGTTACAAGCCCTGAGCTACAACTTCACAAAAAGTTTGAGGGATTTGCCATAAACAGTACTGGAGGATCTCCACTCCAAGTTCCTCACAGCTACATTTCTGATTATGTTTAATAATAATAATAATTAATAATTTAATTTAATATAGCACATTCTCCATGAATGCCCAAATGTACTTTACATGCTACTAACTAATAAGTAAACTAACTAACTGAGTAACTAATTAATTAATTAACTAACTAAACAACTAACTAGCTAAATATGCATTGAAAAACCTAAATGGTTAAATTTATAATACCGTAAGCTGATTTAAAAGGGTGTGTCTTAAGTTTGCACCTAAAAGTAACAACAGAATGACTACACTTAATATCCATGGGTAGCTTGTTCCACATATTGGGGGCTGAAACAGAGAAGGCTCTGTAACCATATAATAATAATAATAATAACAATAAACAGTTTTTTGTACGCATAAATTTACAGATGTCTCTATGCATTTACAATCATATTACAATCATATGACCCAAGTCTAAATGGGGGCTGGCACAGGAGAAGCTTGTCCGCAGATCTAAGGGCTCTCCATGGTGCATAAGGAACAAGTAAAACACTAAGATGTGAAGGCACTAATTAAAACCATTAACTATCTTATAGGTAAAAAGTAAAATCTTAAAATTAATGCACTGCTCCACAGGGAGCCTGCACAGTTTGCATGTGCAGTCTGATTGGATAGAAGTGGAGATGGGTAATTAAAGAAACAATGCACCTGTCATTGCTACACCAGAGGGGAGGACGGCAGGGAAGATCTGGATCGTTTGACACTTCTGAATAATAATTTTGCATCCAATTCCCCACATGGGTCCAGATAAATTTGGTCAATTTAAGCTACTTTTAAAGGCTACACTTCAAACATCGCTAAAATGCCTGACCTTTGGGCTACAAAGATTAAGAAATTCCCTACATCTGACCTGCCTTCCCCTCATCCCTTGGATTTACATATAATGCACCTAATGTATCAATATTAAGCTGGGAGGGCAGGGTTTGCAGATCCATAAGGGGTGGTAATTTGAACTCAAATTATCTAAAAAACTGTCAAATGATATTATTGGCACATTGTTAAGACAAGCATACCAAGAAAATTTGAGCTGACGGTTCGAGAACTAACCCTTCATGACTGCCCAGGTAAAGGATTGGCCCTGGAACCATCTGCTCAAACCTTCCAATTCCACCCTCACAGTAAAAATCACAACTCCGTCTCTTGGTCAATCAATCCCATTAATTACTATGCTAGGCACCCTACTCACTGACATAGAAAGCAATGACTTATAATATTTAGAAACTAGTCTACAAGTGAGAGTTTACTTTTCAAACAGTTGATCAAAACCAAAATAAAATGGTAACGGCAGACATACCTATTTAGTCTTAGTTTGAAAGTCTTGCCATCTGGATTTCTCAGCCCTTCATACAGACCCCATGAGCCTCCAATAGTTATTCCTGTTATCAGTGACACAGACAAAGATAAAAAAAAAACATTAGTTAGTATAATGTTATAATGATGTAGGTACTTCTGTGTTGTATGGATAGAAAAAAATAATAATACTCAGAAAATCCAAACAAATTCCTGCATAAGAAATAACATATAATTTACTATTCATATTATTTAATATTATTTTTTCCCTATCAGTGGCCAACTGATTTGTTGGCCCTTCCAGACATCTTCTGTACCCTCGTCAATTTTTTATGAGTTTCTTTATGGTGTAGTTTTCAATTTTTCACTTAGGAAAATACTGCATGACCTTGCAATTCTGCTCACAAAAATTACATCACCAGTGTGAACAGGCATTAAGAACCTACCACATAAATACGATGTTCCAATTCCAGAGAACATTCTTTCTCCCCAACTTCTCTTCTTCTTGCTGTCTGTTGGGAAAACAAACTCGGCACCTCCCTAAAATCCAACAGTTTAATAGGTCTGGATAACTTTTACGATAACTAACAATATACAAATATATATATCATAACAAGAAATAGGGGTCAGTGATATGGAAACTGTGGGGCTTAAGGCCACCACACACAGACCGATTTTTTGTCGGGGGGCCTCCAATTTTTTGTCGGTGACAAAAAAAAATGGCAGTGTGTGACAGTTCCCGACGAGGTTCAGACAAGATTTTTCGTCAGGCAGTTCAATCTGACATGCTAGATCCAAAAATGTTTTGACAAAATATCGGTTAGTGTGTGGCGAGTTACGAGACGAACAGATTCTTCCCCGACAAAAAATCAGAGGCCTCCTGACAAAAAATCGGTCAGTGTGTGGCGGCCTTTAGGAGAGTTCAGTCTTGCTCTAGTACACATTTGACTAATTAGCAGAAATTAAGGATTCATGAATTAGTGTACATGTACTATATAGTTTAGTGACAAGGAAGCCTGAGCTGGAAAATTGTGGAGCGTGTGAACTTGTCCCCACGGCCCATGTTGTTTTGGCCTGCGGCAAGAACCAACATGCTCTGGGATAAAGCACAAGCTAGTGCATACACAAACAGCCACTAACGGGCCCACAGTCAATCGCAATTCCTTACAAGGTAGTCTGCAAATTGTTGACTAGCTTGTGCTTTATTCCAGAGCCCTTCGTTCCTCACTGCAGGCCTAAAAGAATGTGGGCTCTAGGAACGAGACTGAGATTATTCTGGAATATGAATAGCTGGAATGAATCTAGAAATACCTGGAACCCACTCCGTTTATTCTGCACCAGGTGGCAGAACAATCAGAATTTGTATTCTGTGTATTCCCATTCCGGAAATGAATATCCAAACAAACACATGCACACCATTAGACTGTACCTGATTTAGATATGATGGATCAATATTCATGTACGGTGATAGTTGTGATCTGCCCACTGAAAACAAAGACACATTGCTTTTAGGAATAAAATTAAAAATTACCATATATTAAATATGAACTGTCCAGATCATGTAAAGAAGAACTGGTCACAATTACATATCTTCTACAATCAACATCATGCATTCCTGATTTCTGATTAGAAAATGCCCCACTGATATTTCAAAAAATGTATTTCATAAAACCTTGCAATGATCGATTGGTAAATATGTATAAACTACAATTAGGGAAAGAAGACTTGTCTAACTTGAACATAATTGAACACTACGTTCGATCAACAGCCGGAAGATGAGATGAACACAAACTAAAACGTGCAATCATTGCAGATTGCTGGACTTGTTGTTCTACATGAGGTTGAGAAAAATATCACTTCCATGTCTACTTGTGTCATAGGTTTCTGCTGCATTCACCCATGAAAATAACATCTGAAGGACAGAACAAAACAAACGTACAGTCCAAACGTAACACAGAAATCAAACTCAACTGGATCAAGTGTCATTCATTCATTCATTCATTCAATGAAACTTTGTTATCAAGTGTCCTGTGTATGCCTTGTTTATCATTATTACTACAAGCTGTACAAGTGTCTCGGTTTTTGTTGAAGACACTGATAATACAGCTTAGTAGGTAAAGTATGGTAAAATATATTTGTATAAAATGTTTAGTTAATCTGTTATCTATTGTCAGTAATGCAATTTTGATGTTATTGTTATAAATGCAAATGATGCACCCTTAATTTGCTTTCCGAGTGTAGCACGCACGCCCGGGGCCGGGGGGGGGGGGGGGGGGGGGGGGGGGGGGGGGGGGGGGGGGGGGGGGGGGGGGGGGG
>JANVCJ010070083.1:0-12735 GCA_026413505.1 Epizoanthus ramosus
GGAAAGAGACGTTTCAAAAAACTCGCGCGCGCGCGCGTGGACTGAGATGCTAGCACCTAGGTCCCACACGGTCAAGACACCGGTGGGATCCACCTTAAAATGAAAGAATTGAAACAGCTGGAAACAGAGGAGGTAAACTTCCTTTTTTGGACCTGAAACTCTGATTGAAAATAACCTCATTTTCAAAATCTTTTGGAGGAGCACGCACGCCCCCCCCCCCTACCCCCAGGAACTCCAGCCTTTTGCCTCCTCTAAATTAGAAGTAAGACTAAACATTGTATTTCGTAAAAACAATATATTCCTTGGAAACAATTTACTTGCGGCTTATTCAAAGAAAAACGGGTGGATTTTGCATTATAAAATGGTTTATTACAGCAATTCCATTTCCTGTAAAAATCATACAAATAAAAAAAAACTGGACGCACTAAATGGTTTAGTGCGACTTGATAGACGAACTAAACCATCTATAGTTCGTCTAGTCGTTTAATTAGTGTGTGGTCCGCTTTTATTACAAGACGAACTAAGACACGAGTTAAATGAGGAATTAAATGATGAATCAAAAATCTTTGCTCTACGTCGTCCAGACGAACCAAACGTCTAAACGCCGGCCAATTACGTAAACACACAGACAGCCAAAAACTTGAAGACAGACAAAAACAGTATGGGCAAAAATGAGGAATTAAATGACGAATTAAATGTCTTTGCTCAATGTCGTCCAGACGAACCAAACGTCTAAACGCCGGCCAACTACATAAACACACAGACAGCCAAAAACTTGAAGACAGACAAAAACAGTGTGGACAAAAATGAGGAATTAAATGACGAATTAAATGTCTTTGCTCAACGTCGTCCAGACGAACCAAACGACTAAACGCCCGCCAATTACATAAACACACAAACAGCCAAAAACTTGAAGACAGAGAAAAATAGTGTGGACAAAAATGAGGAATTAAATGACGAATTAAATGTCTTTGCTCAATGTCGTCCAGACGAACCAAACGACTAAACGCCGACCAATTACATAAACACACAAACAGCCAAAAACTTGAAGATAGACAAAAATAGTGTGGACAAAAATGATATGTAGTTACCAACTCAAAGGAAAAAAACCTTCAAAAAAGGCAATGAACAAATTCATAAGACATGAAGCAGAGAAATTGTAACGTTACCCTTTTTTAGTTTTCTTATACACATTTTTTATCATTTCTTCTGGAACTCCATATTTACTTCCAACCTGAAAACGGAAAAAACACAATTATTAGTCATCAACACGTTTTGCTTCCCACAATATAAAGGTATACAAAATAATAAGGAATGAATAAATGAAATCTAAAAAATAATGCAGCACACATAACAAATCCTGAAAATGTATGAGAGAGACAACACAGGCACGGAAGATTCCTAGTTATCAATCCCTATATTTTATTTCACACTCACTCGGGCCTACTGACTCAACGTGCTTTTGCTCAGTCATCCAACAATGACAAAAATCTTTTAATTTTTCAGAAATGACTTCAATCCAAAGGGAAAGAAAGAAACCTCGTAGTCCCATTACTGGCATCTACAGCAAATAACCAGTTATATTTTGATGTACTACCAAATTCTCCTAACACACTTTATATGAATTGTATGCAGATTGCTAAGGAGAATTCAGTAATACTTGGGGTTTATTTAGACTTACCGCATGCACCAAGTCAGGGACACTGAGGTTGTCGAGCATCAATGCATTGTAAACCTTTTCTTCTTCCTTCTTCACATAAACTGTCACAGCTTTAAGAATAAAAAATATATTATTAAAAAATTATTCATACAAAATAAACTGCCTTAAAAGGTAAGTAACCTTAAAAGGTTACTTAGTGTTTCTCAGTGTGATTAGCAAAGACTCATTTCAAAATGTTTGTATTCATTTGGGACTTTCTTATTATCTGATTTAGTGATTTCTTATTTCATCAGAACAATGGCAAAATCTCACAATTGAAAAAATAATAATTGAACAAACAACAAACACTACAACATACTGACGAGGTACTCCAGGAGTTTCCAGGAATTGCAGAAGTAGTATAACCTTGTACAAAAGCTGCCATTTTAGGGCTGCAAGGCTAAGATGAGATACTGACTTCACTTACCTGGCTGGTTGTGTCTCTGTACTCGCTGACATTTTGACCTCGGAGCAACTTCTAGATCAGCCAATTCATCCTGATAATATGTTTGATAAATGCATCACAAACAAATTTCAAACATTATCTAATACTTCAATACAAATAATTCTGAAATACACCTAGTAAATATTTACAGATGAAAGTTAATGTTAAGTACAATACAACACAATTTAATATATAATGATCACCTTCTGCACTAGGAATATCTTGGATTGCAAGTTGTTTTCCGTTTTCCTTAGACCACCAACTCTCCTACTCTTAGTCCCCAAACAATAATTTAATGGGATGGCTTGTTACACTACCAAACAGTCCCTTCTTTCACCAGAAATCAGATGAGAACAGAATTGTTCAGCAATTTATTTTGGCAGCGCAGTTGGCAGAGGAGAATGGGGTGAGAGCGGAAAGAAGGGAATGTTTTGCAGTCTAAGAATACCTTCCACTGGGTCACCATGCACTCTTAACTGAACATGAAATTCAAGGGTTTGTCAGCAAATACAAGGATCTTGTGTGTTTTTTGCATACTCTTGCATTCAAGCAAACACATACAGAATGTTGTTTTCTGTTGTTTTTGAATCTTGCATGTATTGTGGAAATAACAAACCTTTGAACCTACAGATCTAAATACAAAACTGGAAACCAACTAAAACAGATTGCAGATTGGTCAAAACTTGCAGCTAATGACAAATCCTGTTAGAAACAAATTTGCTTTTGGGGAGAGTGGAGCCTGTGTATTATTCAAACTGTTCATCTCTCATATTTGAAATCAAAAGTTTTAGCACAATTTATTTTCTACTGGTGCTGCTCATGCAATGCCTTCCAGCGCATTGAATTGCTTGTCTTTTCAGTTAACTAAAGGACTGTAGTAGCCCTGCTCCCAGAATGAAATCTGTTTAGCATCATACAAGTCATGTTCACATTACTCTCATTGTTGACTATGATGTGAAACAGAACACAGAATAGTTGACAGAGAATTCCAAGGAAAATGGAGTGGTGAATAACTTCAAAACAAACAGTTACACTGACAAAGCAGCAGACTCTGCAAGTCTATCTATTCTACATATTTACAACACAAACTTGGGTAGAGTGTGTTCAGGCTTGCCAATGCAAAGCATTCTCAACGACGGTGTATAAACAGGTTACGGTACTGGTGTTGTTTACTGAATACCATATGCTGACACAGCTGTTGCATCATACTGGCCAGATAAATACTTACGATGAAGTGAAATGATCTTCGCAGTAATATACGCAATATAAGCAATTGCGAAATAGAAGCCTGAAAAAAAAAAAAATTTCAGGACTTCAACGGGAATCGAACCCGTGACCTCTGCGATACCGGTGCAGTGCTCTACCAACTGAGCTATGAAGCCGCATATGTTGGGAGCAGGTCAAATTAATGGGCTCATCTGTGCCGCTGAGTAGAATGCGTATATTACTGCGAAGATCATTTCACTTCATCATATATACACCGCAGTACAAACCCACATCATAACATAAATACTTTGATACTCTATATATCGTTTATCAAATACAAATGTTAATCTCGTAAATAATGACAATCGGGCCTTGCAATTTGCTAGCACTAAAGGATTGCATATATTGTACCCCAATAAAAGACGTGCTTATTCACCCTAACTATCTGTAGACACTTGTAACTTATGGGAAGTTTAAATATTTGCTCTCCTAACAAGTCATTAATTCTAACATATCCTTCTTTCCCAAAAGTTCCTGCCATTAGTGATGCCCGAACTTTCCGCTTAATACAAATCTGATTATTTAGTGTTATCCGCTTGAGCTAAGTTCTTCCTCTCAAATAACATTGGAAAATAGAACTAATGTTCACATTAGGAAACCATACTTAATGGTTTCTTGATTTACCGTTAACGCATTTACTATTTCTCAAATCAAACAGGTCCCAGAAATATTTTATTACACTGCAATGTATAAACAAATAACACCGTTGATATAGCGTCTCTTTGAGCGGGACTAATTATGCGAATTTGTAGTTTGCTTGTCAATAATCAGGCAATATATTCCCATTGTTATCTATGGAAACATTTTCATTATCTGAAACCACGCATAAATATCTTTATCCAAACAGCACGAAGACTTATCTAGAGGCAATATGATGCAATACAATACAGTACAACACAACACAACACAACACAACACAACACAACACAACA
Source organism: Epizoanthus ramosus (assembly GCA_026413505.1). NCBI lineage: Eukaryota > Metazoa > Cnidaria > Anthozoa > Zoantharia > Epizoanthidae > Epizoanthus > Epizoanthus ramosus. Next base: position 4,343 of record JANVCJ010070083.1, read on the forward strand.
CAACACAACACAACACAACACAACACAACACAACACACAGAACGGCCAGTGTAAAAATTTGTCAGTTGGTGCCTCAATAGCTAATGTCAATTCGCTGAATCTCGTTTATATTAGTATTCTAAACATACTCTGAACTGACAGTTCTACAGTATGTCAAGAGTAAAAACGGTTAGCCGAGGACATGACACTTACAAAGGTGAAGGAGATAAATATCAATTGAACCATGCTGAACACGTCCTTGACAAATTGGACGATGCTGCAAATGCAGATAAAGCTACGTCACAAAAAAGCTGGAACGGTTTTATAATGGTGTGTAAGGCACTAAAGAACTTAGCTATGTTTGAAACAAGTCTTTTTTTGTACTATTCGCTCACACTGAACTCTAAAATTCTTTATATTAACCATGGTTTGAAAATATTTCGGTATTTTTGAAAGCGTAAAAATGGTTAAAAGCAGCACAGACTGGCCCAAAACTTGATTTAGTTACTTGGTTGATCTATAAAGCATTAATTCAATAATGCATAAGCTCTTCAATATACAGCAATAACTGAAAATTACAGAAAATTAGAGAAAAATTGCACCTATTACTGCAATAAAATATCCTTTGTTTGTGATGATGGAGGGCGGTCCATGGGATTTAATGAGCCTTTTTGAATTTGTTGGACACCAAAAAGCTAAATACCATTTTCTTCTCAGAAAACATCTTCGTTAACAATTTGAATTTATTTTCCCTGCGCAAATTATCTTGGTTTTGTGTGGAATTTCGATGGAACCTTATGATAATTCACATATAAAGGAAGAGTATTTGTAAACCCGGCCTGGTAACTCTTTATATTTTCAAAATAGATAGATAGATTGATTATTCATTTACCTAAGATTTAGTTTGTTTTTAGGAACCTTTTCACGATATTTGGTTGTAACCAATCGAACCACAAGCTGCGTTTAGGTAGTTTATGGAGTAGTCACATTAGCGAGCATTCGAACCGGTGTGTTCTATTTTCAAAAATTAAATTTACTGAGTTGCCCTGCATCATACACTGGAAATTGCGGAAATTGCTATATGAAAGCAGTGAATACTTAATGCCTGTTATCTATATGACATCTATATTTGTTATAGTTTTATACTGATAATTGGAACTTGGATTGGAGTATTCTCAGTCAAATTATCAGCAACTATTCGAACCTGCGTGTCAGTCTATCTAATTCAATTGCACCAGTGAGTGTATTTGCTAAACACCAGTAAATGCTATGTTCAGGTGAGACTTGACTTGATGTCAGTTTGCTCACATATACGACTCATTTGACTGCACATCAGTGCATCACATATGTCCATATTTTAGCTCTTATTTAATAGCGTGCTAGCTATAGCGGGTGCTTACACTAAACATTAACTGTCAAGTTGACATTGAAGAAACGTGTACTGTATTTAAGTGATAGTTCTCCACTCTCATTCAATGGTTTAATACTCTGCATTCAAGGTTATACATTTCCCAGTTGTACATTGATTTAGTTCTTCTTGTTGCAGACATAATGGCATCGACGACGTCACTTTGGACACAAAACTTATATTTGTATTTCTCATAGCATTTATCGAACGAACTTTCTAATCTGTGATTTCTTCTAAATTTACCTTTTTACTGACCGATGGATGTTGACTGCAGACTTGCTCAACTTCGATTTCAAGTAATCGTCGACAATAGTTCTCGTCGATGCGGAGACAACTTCTAACTAAAAGTACTGAGAATATGAATAGTGTTCTTCCTGTTTCAGCCATTTCCTGTTTGGTAGAGCGGATACATCACCATATAAGGCATGGAACTTCGATCTATCTATCTAACTGCTTGAATGAACAGAAAGTAGTTAGCTCCTGTTATCAAGTTATGTGCACCAAATACGTCTATAAATTACTTTTGCAAAAGGATGTGGCTGCAATGAAACGAGCGCAGAAACTCTAGGCTCATCTCTAAGATTACAGAAGATACTAAAGTGGCCGAAGATGAAAATGAGAGCAGTTCCAATCGTGAGCGAGTGCGTAAAAGAATACAGGAAAATACTGCGAACCTTAAGAATAGTGAAGTTCAGATAGATCAGCTAGAGAATGAAAGAGATGAGCTTATGGAACGGATGCCTCTACGTGAGCGCATAAAGACATCTTAAAAAAAAATACGGCTTTACCGTGGCAGTTATTGTTATCTCTGAGGGGACAATCATTGGGGTAATAGTAAATTAGTAAATGCCCTTAGGAAAGGACTGTGTTCTGTAGCCAATTGTGTGGGAAAAGATTTAAAAACACCTGGGAAAAAAATAGGTGAAATCCTCCCCGAAATGTTGGAGACTATTGAGAGCTTTGTGTTCCGAGCTGCGGGTAAACTGTTTTCGTTCCTTGCCAAGAATGCCTGGATTCTGATCATTGTCGTGGCTTCGTTCCTTCTGTAGAAATTTATATCAAAATAAAGTTAACGACTGCTCGCATAAACCGCTAATGCCGCCCAGCAGCAATGAGTCCTACTTTAAGAGCTTCATGCCCAGTCATGGCCGATGTTACCGTTACAGCACGAGAATAATCTTTCTCTTTATCAGCTTCATCATGTTTGACAGTACTTGATCTTTTTGGGTGCAATGGGTTGGATGGGTGGCTGTTTGGTCGGTTAGTTTTACAAGGCTCGCCAACCATGGGTACGGTGCCAAGAGGTTTGGTCTGCTGGTTCACATCTTGGTTGACGCCAAGTTTCATTCTAGGACCTGCCCTCCTGAGTTTGATGTTGTAGCCCACCACGCTTTCTGTGTTCAGGACCATTCTAGCCTGACCATGGCCTCCTGCACGGCTAGTTGGAACCGCTGCACGCTTTTTTCCAGATCGGGCTGCTTTATGGCATCGTCAAGCAATACCATGAATTCCGGGCGCACCTCTTCCACGCTGCCTGTGTTTCTTAATGTGCTAGAGCCCAGCGCACAGTACACAAATGCCTCGATTGATGGATTTCGGCCGCGCTTGGCCTGTGCTTGTCAAGCCGCCAGCTTCTGGTGTGACATAGTACGCATACTGTTTAGTTGACTCGTCATTTTCTATGTATTGAATGAGGTTACCATCGCTTGCTTTCACTCCCACGTCCGAGAACTTGTCGTTTCCGGGGTATACGATACCTGTGGGTCTCGGCCTTTCATATGAATATCATATGTACACCGCGCCCAACCCGCAGAATAAGAAAAGCAATTTGTCGAAAATATATTACAGTCCACAGGGCTACTGGTAAGGGTTTCTGAAGACGACGCTCGCCGATGGCTGATAAAACAGGCAATCTGGCAGGTCTATTTACCTCCTCCGAAACGCATTCTGCAACCCAAGTTTGATGTGCCGACACCGAATGAGGTTCACCAGGCCGACCTGTTAATGTCGCGCGACCGGGTCAAACGAAAGACTTATAAGTATGCTCTCACAGTGGTTGACGTGGCTTCCCGCTATATATACAAGAAGACTGAACCATTGACCACAAAAGCAGCCGCATAGGTTGCAAACGCTCTGCAAACGATTTTCAAGCGGTCAGGCGTGGCAACGTAGACAATAGGGAGTTCACGAAAAAAAAAAAATTTTACGCGACGCCGTCGTCAATAATATGCCCGCGTCCTGATAGGCGATTTGAAGAAAATTAGTTTACGATGACGTGTAGGCGCGCAGCCACTCCACATTTGGCGCGAAAGTTTCGCGCCAGTTTATGAATGCAGTACACGGCATCGTATCTCGGTTGTTGGGATTTGCAGTTATTGTTGTTGAGTTATAATTTGAAAATAATGCCGAGGTTTAGAGAAAATCGTGATTGTCTTCTTCATGCACATGCAGCAGATCTCATAGATGACGAGGAGTTTCTTCTTTTGTACGATTTGAACACGCGGTAAAAAGCCCAGATTTGCCTTATTGGAAATATGAACATTTTGATCTCGACAGTATGCCGGACGACGAATGCAAGACCGAGTTTCGGTTTTACAGAAACGATGTATACAACTTGATGGATGCCATGAACCTGCCTGAAGTATTTTCATGTTACAATGGTCTTAAAATTGATGCCACTGAGGGCTTTTGCATATTTTTGAAACGATTTGCTTATCCTTGTCGGTATTTAGATAAGATTCCGAAGTTTGCAAGGCCTGTGCCTCAACTTTGTATGACGAACAATCTTGTGATGAACTATGTATATGCAAACTGGAGTCATCTGCTGTCCACGCTCAATCAGCCCTGGCTGTCCCCTGACAATCTGGAAAGGTTTGCTAATGCTACTTTTCAAAAAAGCGGAGCTTTGCAAAATTGCTTTGGCTTTGTTGACGGAACTGTGAGACCGGTTTCTCGACCAGATAAGAATCAAAGAGTGCTTTATAACGGGCACAAGAAAGTTCATGCTATTAAATTTCAATCAGTAGCTGTACCAAATGGCCTTGTTGCCAATTTATATGGTCCCGTGGAGGGCAAGCGACATGACAGTTCAATGTTAGCCGAGTCGACTTTATACAATCAGTTAATGCAATACGCTCATGCACCAAATGCAGATCCATTATGCATTTATGGCGATTCTGAATACCCCCACCGACCGCAACTACAGGGTATATTCAAAGGAGCAAGGATCACACAGAACGAGAAGGATTGGAACAGTGCTATGAGTAGTGTCAGAGTCTCAGTTGAATAGATTTTCGGAGACATTATAACTTATTTTAAATTTCTAGACTTTAAGAGAATTTAAAAGTTCAACTCAGTGCAGTGGGAAAAATGTTTCCATCGAAGATTTCCTCATCTCAATTGCCTTTGCGGTGTCAGCCTCTGCCTTTTCTTTCTTCGTGGAATCCTGCTGACGATCATCGCCATCTCTAGCCTCAAATCGTTCAATGATATCTGATAAGGAATCATCGAAGTCTGTGTGATTAGGTGCGATACCACTGGCTCTTTCTTCCTCTCTCATTTTTCTCTTGTGGTCTTTTTCTAGAAGATTGTAATGATCACGTACGGCCTTTTGGTTGACGTTAATTAAAACTGGGGTTTTGGTGCTCGTTCAAAGAACTGCTGATTTGCTCCCAAACCTGTCCCCTCTGCTTTGAGCCCTTCTTGTGTTGCCAAGGTTCGAACAAATACATTCATTACGTTCGTCAGTCCAGACCATTGGCTTCTTAAGGCCATAAAAAAAGTATATGTACCTTTACACATTGAGTGAACGAAGTTTTAAAAAGTCCAAGATATCTAAATATTTATTATTAAAATATTCGCATACAAAATTAAAATAGAAACTACAAAAATAATATATAAACAGAAGAGCAGTCGCGTAGAAATATTCTAACAGCTAGGGGAGCAAGCCTTTTACTTTTAAAAGTTTGAAAAGAATAAATAGCCGGATTTACAAGCTACGATATTAAAATAGAACTAAGTATTTTATCTCACAATCGATGAAAATTCTATCAGTCGAAATGAAACGCAAACTTTAATTCCAGATTCGTTTTAGGAATCGGCTGTTAACCAGGTGCTATTAACTAATAAAAAATGTATGATGTATCGGCCTGTACGTACGTTGATTTAATTCTCGAAACAAATTTAAGATACAACACTTCTATAGTCATTATATGAGTTCACACTAGCTTCCTAAGTCATACTTAATAGCGACTTAGGTCGACTTAGAGAAAAAAATTATCGTGTGAACGACTAAGTAAATTTTCTTAGACATTCGACTTAAAGCCGGTAAGTTCAAAGGCAGTAAGTCATTTTCAAGTCGAAGAAAAAGTCGACTTACGTCGCTCTAGGCTCTACTTAGTCGGCTAATTAACCACTCCTGTCGCACAGCTGTCACTCATGTTCATCAAAATGAAACTCACGTTGCGTAGAAAGCAAGGATCGCCCTACCAGCGCGCGAACTGCAGCTGCATAATTTTAAGTGAAATTCACCGGGAGAAGGGGAATAAACCTTCGCAGCCGCATTGTTCAAGGATTGGAAACTTACCGCACATGTAAATATATCTGTAACAATTTTAAAATTTATTGCTAAAATTTTGAAGACAGATGTCTAGACACATTTGTTAATTTGTGACTGAAGATTAGCCACTCAAAGCGTGTGTGAATTGTTAAGTAAAGCTAAGTAAAATAAAATCAACTTAGCCTAAGTGTACTTGAAAAATACTTAGGTGCTAGTGTGAACACAAGTATTGTAAATACATTTTTTAAAATGAACAAATTATTCTGAGCTCAGATATTAGTTTCTAAGCAATTTGTGATACATGCATGTACGTACTATACTATAAGTATAAATGTTTTGTGCTCGATCGGCAATATCAATATTAACTTCATCAATCGGCATTTATTCTTTCGCCGAATGGGTCTTGAGAACTTGGCACAATGAAAGTACTAATTGAAGAAAGAAGTGAAGAACTGCTGCAAGGCCACACCCCGCATACACAAATTTAACAGGGACATACACCGCTCAGCCAAATTTACCTAACTCTGGCCAGGGCAAGTGCGGACTGCTATCAGTAAGTCTACGTTAAACAGTAGAAAAAGGCAAATTAGTGCTATTTGAACTGACCCATACGTGACTCGATGGTCGGGCCCTCCGTCACTGTATACTAACAGGATGTTCTTGTCCAGAGTTAGACCATCACTACTATAATTGTCCCTCAGTAAGCGCAAAGACTCTGCACCATGTTGGTTTGGAGACGATGGCATGAACACCCTGTCCTTAGTGGTCACGAATATGCGACCATTGTAGAAAGAGTCGTTCGCACTTTCCGGTATATCTGCAGCAAAGGCAACAGAGGGAACCACACCTGCCACGTGCCAGTTATAGTCCAGGGCTGCTAGCTGACCATCAACAGGCACGAGAACCTTGTTGTGCCCTCTCACTCCCGTGGATAATGGAGCTTGAAGCTCGCCAAGGGGGATCGTGGCTTTGTCATCAGCATATAGCATCAAAGCTTCCTCACGCCACATGACAGCAAACTTCTTTAGAAGATTGTATTGCCCATTTGCATATTTACTGTCCTCGTGCTCTTTACGCACTATTCGTTGCTGAACCATAAACTTCAGGGAAAACCTCTCAGTGTGATGAAGTGCTCGTTTTGCGAACGGATTTTTGGGGCAGAACTGCGGTCGCAGCCATTCTGCCGATGGGATTGGAGTGCCACGATGTGCACCTGCTTCAATTCGTTGCTTTTATGGTTTCTCTTAGGTCCTCTACAGATACAGCAAAGGGAAGGGAAGGTAGTAGAAGTTGTCACTGTGCCGCCTATCATTGACTGCAGCATTCTATTCGTCAAAATACTTCTGGACTTCGTCCCAGAAAATGTCAAATATGGCGCCGCGAGGATTGCCGTTCAGCTTTCGCAGATCGTGGATAATTTCTTCATTCAGAAAACCGATAACTCTGTTATCCACTTCTGGCCTTGCTGGGCTAGCTGCATCATTTGTTAACTCTTTGAAGATATTTCTTAGCAGGCTCTTGTCTGTTCCCGTTGGATGGTGATAGGTGCTTAAATAATCACGTCTCATTGCACGGGTGGAATATTTATTGATCTGGTCATTCAGACTTGTGACTGTACGTCTGGTACTCTCCACGCAAAGTTTTGTGGCCCTAGTGCATTACCGTGGTGATATCGATAAAGAGTAATTGGAAAATGAAAACGCATCTTCTCAAGCCAAGTACGGTGTTCAAAACGATCAGCTGGAGCATACTCGCCGAGGTCAATGGCTTCATAACACTCTCTGATGGCTAGAGCATTGGACACTGTACTGTACTCCTGGCTAATCAGCAACACTAGAGGGGCACGTTCCACATTGTGCACTTCCACATCCGTCGCAAGTTGTCTCACACATGTTGTTATTGCACGATTTTTGTCCCGGATTTCTTTCTTGTTTTCGAGGTAACCAACAACCTTGCTGATACATTCTTCGAGGCCTTTAACCCATTTCAGACAAAGTTTGCAACTTCGTCTGGAAGTCCATGGTTGTAGCAAGATGTCGCCAAGCGTGGTTTTCAGTGGTTCTAATTTCGCCTTTTCCAACATAGGCTTTGCCTGCTTTTTCTCTCTTCAGTTGTTGTAGCCCTGAAAGACTCGGAGATCTCCAGGCAGATGAGCAGCGCGTTCTGTCAGCTGGTCGTGATGGGGATCCAGGTACCAAATCACAATCACCAAAGACTCCACGAATCGTAGACCCTGTACTTTGAACCATATCAGCTGGCCATCCTTCAAAGCCTATTCTTGCCAGTAAATCCAATATGTCATTGAACAATACTTCTTTCTTGTTGAGTTGGCGTAGCTGTGAGCTGTGACGGGGTGGCAAAGCGCATTTCGCATCAGGACTGTGAATGCATTTTGGCCTTCCTTTCGAGATTCAGGCTGATCGCTTTTTTCCTCGCCTTCAGGTTTCA
>JANVCJ010070094.1:0-12735 GCA_026413505.1 Epizoanthus ramosus
GAGCTTGCTGGTGTGACACGGAGGACTGACTAACCTCGACTTCATGCAGTAGCGGCCATATTCGGATTCGGTGTATAATGAATGTGCAAAAGAGTTATAATTCAAATATTTATTGCTAACTCATGGTACGCGAAAAGCCAGTTAGACACTTGCACTCACGTCGGCTTTAGGAAAGATATGCTGTTGGAGCTTAATACTTAGGAACAATTTTAAGATTAAAACACGCAAAGCCCGTTAGCATTTAGGTTTATATTACATATCAGTAATCGCAGGAGGTTGTGTCTTTGACGCGATGTGGCATCAACAATGTTTCACAAGAGATAACATACTTGTTAGTTTGAAAATACAAGACTCCCTCTCTTTGATACTCGGGCCCAACGGCTTAAGGTCCTATTTTAGACTGAAAGACTTGGCGAAGGAAGGTTTCGCAAATTAATCCCTACCTGTCAATGGGTTCATGTGCACGTTAAAAGCAACTGAATAGAAATCATTAAAGAAAGAAAATGTCTTAACATCATGTGCAGTGTTTTACAAACGACCGAGACTGTATGAATAGAAAAAAAAGAACGAAACCACAAGACGAAGCGCATTACGAATTGATCCCCGATCAGAACGCGGTATCGAGCAGACGGAATAACTACGGCAAGCATTTTAGTCTTCTTCTATTAATACTCATTGCATTAAAGTTTTTAAAAAATCATACCTTGATTCCACTGAAACTTGAACACAATTTTTGGAACTTGAATTGGCTATAGAGAATTACTTCTATCAATATTATTGTCAGGCTCTCAGTATTCTTGCCAAGTTTCAATGTAACGTTGAACTGCAGGCCAGTACCACCGAAGCTTACTTAATATGCAAGTCCGAGGTCAGTTCGGGTCAGTTGTGCTTGCCGCCTAATTGGTTGTCTTTGTACTCACGAAATCAACGAACGATTTCTCATTTGCCAAATTATGGCAGAATTTTGTTTTTTATTTGTGTTCCACTGTGTTCATATACTGGCGGATTCAAACCCAACCTGTGGAGAATAAGAGTCCCACAAAATTATTTTACTTGGTAATCTAATAGTTTTAACGGTTGTTTGGAATAGAGAACGGTCCGAATTTTGCCAATTTCCTTCATTCAGTAATCAACAAGTTCAAGACATGTTTGACTTATCTTTGCAAAATTCTAACAATACGAGATTTATTCAGCACTTTGATTTTGTAATCAGAAAGGTTCATGGCTTCCTGGAAAGCCCATATTACCGGTGTGGCACTGATGCATCTCCAACCCGACAAGGCCTCCAAACAAATCTGAACAAAAATTTTTGGGTTGAGCGGAAATCACTGAGCTCTGAAAAGAGCTCCTGATCCTCCAATTGCTACTCAGAACACTCTAGACATGTTTTACCTCAGGCTCAGTGAGAGTGTGTAAATAGGATATACAAAGAATCACTCGCAGAACAGACAGGAAACTGCTGATTGATCACGTGATATGAATATGGATAATACTTCTTTATTTCTACTCACTCATGTTGGTTGACGATATCATAGGCCGACCATCCGCCGACAGTTAGAGATCGGATAGAATGCTCCGTAAATTCCGCCATTCGTACTCAGTCGGATTATTCTTCAAAATACAAGGTGTTGTACTTCTTGACCTATCGTCAGCTTTTGACGCTTTGGACCACAGTATGCTAATCAACAGACTTATTGTAGTTCCAGTGGTAAGGTCCTACAGTGATTTACTTCCTATCTGAGCAACCGAATATAGTCCGTCGTCATTCACAACAAAGTGTCGGCATACCCTGGCAATCTGGAATATGGTGTACCCCAAGGACCCATTAGTTGACAATTCGATGATGCCAATTCACGGATGCTTTGCCAATACAACTGAATTGGCATCATCGAATTGTGCGATTACTTGTTTATGCGATTACTTGTTTATCATACAGAAACAAATATTCGGGGATCTCTACCTAGGTAACTTACTAACTCATAAATAGTGTACCCATTTTCCCGGTCGGCTTGAGTTTCAGTTTGCGTCGTTTCACCATTGATCGAGTACGTATTTAGATGTTTCATGAAATAAACGCTTTTAGCATAACCTATAACATATCCAACATAACCCAACACTTTGCGTGTTGGGTTATGTTCGTTCCTTGCTGTTCAAGTAAATCTGTATCAACATTCTTAGACTGCAAAACAGCCCCTTTCTTTGCCAGTAGGTCCGAAAATCGGTCCCCGAGCGAGTTTTGGCGTTCGGTCGAAAAGTGGGAGATTGGGGAGAGGAATAAGCCTCTCTCCCCACTCCTCCATTCCCCCGGCCGCGGGGCTTCTTTTTCTCCCCAATCTCCCACTTTACTTTTCGACCGAGCGCCAAACTCGCTCGGGGACCGATTTTCGAACTTACTGGCAAAGAAAGTCTACAACATTCTGGTTCCCAAAGTCAAAATTCTATTTTCAATGACCGACTGCACAACGCAAAAACAAAATGGCCGTTTGCTCCCAACCTTGATCTGATTGGCTAAGGTTCCTTTACTGGTTAATCAGCGTTCAATTTCACTTTTCTGTACTCAATTTGAAAAATTTGCACTCATTTACAAAATTTCTGCACTTAAATTCAAATGAAATGTATTCCTCTCGACCAATCAGAACCGAGATATTTTTGTTGCTGTATAATTAGGCAATATTATAACGATCCGTGCAGAAGTCAGAGAATTTCTGACTTCCAGAACCTTGAGTGTCTAATTCCTCTAGCAGGGCCCTGGATACAAGAATGAAGGTTGATGTCAATGGTTTGTGACAGGGCTAGTGCGGTTGGGACATACCATATACCGAGGATATAAGTCATGAGTTTATTGAGAATTGCTTTTCACTCATTTGTATCTATTTACATCATTCAGTTTTACACGTGTTCACTGACCATGATCTATCTTTCCCCGACGTGACTGGTCGGCAACTAAGTTGAATATTATTATATTATTCACCAATCGAAGGTCAAATGTTGCAATTGTGCATTTACTCAATGGATGGATTATTTAATCACATTTCTAAGCCAAGATTGAGGTATATTTCTTTGACTGGTTGACAATAACATGGCCAAGGTCCAAAAATAGTATGCTCACAAATCATTCATACTGACTTGAACTTTAAACATTAAGTTATCGGGACGTGTAATTTCGAACAAGCTATATAAGACTGCTCTAAAAGCCCAGAAAATTAATTATAAAGTGCAAACTGACTTTTATATATAGGCACTTTTATATATATCCAACGGCGGTTAAAGTTCAGGTAGGCGGACAGGTTCTCAATTTTGTGATTGATTTTACTTCAGTTTGCGCCATTGATTGTCATTCCGGCAAATGAATTGGAGTTTGGAGTTTAAGGTAATTAAATTATTTTGTACTAGTGAAAACTGCAACTTTACAATTGCGTTTTTCGCGTTCTTGCGGCCAAATGTTCCAAGTCAGTCAGAGAGGTCACGCACAATTGTGATTTGTGATATCTCTCTTTCGTCAGTGATCAGCCTTATAAATTTTGCGCATTGCTGCATGTCGACTGTTGTATACTTTATATCGTATCTCGCTATTTCACGTTCGCACCTAGTAGCGCCACACCAACACATTTCACTATTTACAATTTTTAAAACATATATACACTAATCAAAATATACACGTGACGAGCAAGTTCTAGTCCCGGGAGAGGTGGGGGGAGGTACGAGATTCTACTATTGATAGCTATCCCCACATTACATGCCTGAAAAGCGTCTGATTGGGAGATGATGGAATTGCTATGAACATACTAGTTATGTCAAAACTGAAGTTTATAATTTAGTTGACACGTTTTTGGAAAGCCAACATTTAAGAAGGTGACTAAGAACATGCTCAACCGGGCTGCCAGTTAATGTACGTTTCGTATGTGGTACGTGGAGTGTTGTAGATGCTTTCTTCATCCTTTCTTCCGAAACCTATCTCTTAGTTTTCATAGAAGGATTTCAGGTGACGTTATGGACTAAATTTCTCTTCATTCACATAGTTAGCACATACCCACTTCAAGCTTCAGACAATCAGAATTCATAAATTGTAAAAGCATGATCAGACAGAAAAATGTCACCGTGATACAATGAAAAAAAATTCAGAAAATAGTCTGACTCAAAAATTAGAAGACTGAGAAGGTATTGAGCTTATCGGTAGGGCTATGTCTTGGGTACTTGTGCTATGAGTATGAACTCTGCTTGTTTGAAGCTTATGCTAGTTAAGTATTGTGATGAGACAAATGCAAACAATGAAATTCGCCTGACCTGCAGTCCTATCCTGTTAGAAGACCTTATATAATAGTAAGTTCTCTGTCATATCGTTAAACTGCATCGTACTGGTATATATACAGACTTCACCCTAATTATAGTCGAGGTCACTGAATGGTGAAGTTCTTTTTTCATCAACACACCCTTAGTGCTGTGTTTTTAGTTCCGGGTAGCTTGGAATCTTTGTTTCAGTAAATCTGTGTTCAGTCTTTTTTTTCTGGAAGAACAGAAGGTGAATGATGTGGTGATGATACTACAGTACAGACAGCTCAACAGCCAGCTATTTTCGTTTATATGTTTATAAAGATCCTGCGCGAGGTTTCATCGCCTCGTTTATATATGTATTCATCTCGCAGAAACCAGCCACTACCTCAGCTTCCACTGATAGCAACAGACTAAGGAATTCCTGCTGATCGAAGTCGTATTCCTCTGCAGCGACATTTCTTCACGTGACGGAATCGGTGCTTTTTGAGCTTCACTGCTGCATCCGGGCATCTGAGCGTGACAGATCTCCAGTTCATGCGAACAGGGACGCACGCTGTACATGACTCGAACGCGGGCTCGGCCGAGTTGTAGTGTGGAATATATATAGAACTGCACTGGCCAAAGCAATAGTTGTTAATGATTTCCGCAGGAAGGCAGCCAGGAATTCTGACAATCTGTTTCACGGACCTTGTCTTGCACCATCCTCTGCGGATCTGTGACGCGCTCATAACAAACAGTTCTGCCGTTGAACTCTTCAGGCCGTCTCTCAAAATCTTGGGTCCACCTGCTGGTTTGGAACTCGTTAGACCAAGGCAGCAGACGAGGCAGATTAGTCCCAGTGAACGCATGATTAAAATATCTGCAAGAAAGACACGGACTGAAGTTAGGTGAGAGGAAACTATAAGCTAACATCTGGTATGCAGTTAGTTGAAGAACACGTATACGAGTGTGGCAATGCAGATACGCATGACTATGTGGATGTTCATGGGCGCGGGCACGGTCATGAGCATAGTCGTGTGCATAGACATGTGTGTAGACTTGTGCGCGTGCGTGGATACAGAGAGACCACAGACGTAAACAGTGAGGGAGACACAGACAAAATATTTGACTTTGCTCAGGTAATAAATCCCGCCCCAACATCATTCCAGAGGAACTGAGGCCCTGAGAACGAGATTGAGCCCAGCCAATGTAAAGAGACCAGCTCCAAGAAATAATTTGAAAAAGAAAATTATTTTCTTATCGTCTGCATGTAAGACTGGCCACTTTGCATAATTAGATCTAATTAGCAAGAAACTTATTGAAGTAAACGCCATAAATCTTTTATAAACTTGACTTCATGCTTTCCGTTTACAAAAATAACTGGGGAATGAAGGAAATGAAACATTCGGCTCTTTGTCGCCACGAATATTTCTTGTTTTCCAAAACCTTGAGTTACAATTAGCGTTATGATGCTACAAAAACAGTTTATATTTCTAAAATGGAGCAGTATCATAATTTTAAAGAACACAGAAGATCGCATCTTAATACACCGGCAGTTAGTACTGATTTATACGATATTGTCTAATAATTAATACTTATTAGAATTAATATGTTTCGTGACTAGTTAAGTCGTTTATCTTCGATATTAACTTAACTAGAGTAAGAATGGAAGATAAACGATTTTACTAGTCACGAAACAAATTAATTTTAGTAAAACAATACAAACTATTTTTGGGGGGGTCAGCAACAATTTGCCGGCGGTGATACTATGTTAGGCACAGATAAATCGCTTCCGATCAAACCTGCTCCATAAAGGAAAGACGCGCTAAGTGGACAAAGATATTAAAAACGTTGAAAATGTCGATGCACAGCACATGGGACTCAGTTACAGCCGGTTTACTGTTTTTATATGTGTCTGTAGTCATGCAGGAAGGAAAAGTTAGTTGTTCATGGCCACTTTTTGCATTCCGCAAACATTACACTTTCATTACGAACTGGTGAAACTAGAAATATGCGATTCAATTGATTATTTATAACAAACAATAATTCTAAGGTCATCACACGGTTGTGAAGGCACCTAGGCCAGCGGAAAGCGCGAAACAGTCAAATAGCGTCATGCAAGAGAAATAGTCTTTGTATCAAGTTGATAACGGAACGAAAGTACTTGCTATTGGAACGAAACTATTTGCCAATGACAAGCGGTTACAAAACACATTCGGTTACGACAAGGGCAATAAAGACAAACCAAAGCGAACTGGTTAGGAATAAAATATCTGTCAATGCCCGCAATCGATTCTCAATTTTGCAAATTAAAAGATTAAAACCAACAAACATATCGGAATCTTATCCTTATAGGCTGATTATAAGTTGTTCAGTAGTAATATCGCTAAATTCATGTATATGGCCAATGATATGCAGTCTCCACTCAGCTAGTAAACGTGTAATTAATGTTAACTTGATAGAACTAATCAGAAAAGGCTGCCGATCGCGGCGTAACAATCCGGCAAGAAATCAATTCTCCCACGATTTATTTGCAATGGAAGAAACATAATAAGAATTAAAACGTCATTGGCCTTGTATTATTTTGTAACAAATCGGCTTACTACGGTAATAACACATATTGATTCCTATATGTAAATGCTTAAAAGCGATGTATTTAATGCCATCATTTTAAAAATACTATGAGCCCTTTGGTTGTCTGCTACTGGCTTTTACACACACTTTCATTCGGTTAAAAAGCTTAAAGATGTTAAAACTCTTAGCGATAAAATAAAATCAAGTTTCGTCGTGTGTCCACCGCTTCAGTTAATGTCCCGTTATGATCCTTCAAAAGCGAAAAGATTAAACAGTTTAATAAGTTGATAACTTGTATCGGTATGTAATATGTCTTTTTATTTTCCATGAA
Organism: Epizoanthus ramosus; assembly: GCA_026413505.1. Lineage (NCBI taxonomy): Eukaryota > Metazoa > Cnidaria > Anthozoa > Zoantharia > Epizoanthidae > Epizoanthus > Epizoanthus ramosus. The sequence goes on from JANVCJ010070094.1 coordinate 7,157, forward strand.
GTAAGAAGAGACAAACTAGAAGTGGATGTTCACGACATAACACCAAACTGTCAAAACTAGTTTCTCATAACTATTAAAAATGTTCCGTTAAAATCAATAGATTTACCATCTTTTATAATATGATTACTGAATTTTCGGATTATCAAACCATTCAGCCAAGCATAATAACCAATTCCAAAACCTATGTTTATGGTGTTGACATTTCATTATAAGCCATTCGGGCTCGAACAATTCACAAAAGTATGTCAAGTGCGTCTCAAGAGCTCTTGGTCGCAGGCGAAATGGCGCCGCACGTACGCTTGCCTTGTGTCGTTCGAGGGCGAGCACGTATTTGGACCTGAACTCAGCTTATTATAGAGCATATATGTCTCACGACACTTCCATTTCAAGATTAGTTAATATTGAGCGAAGTACGCACACAAAACACGCTTCACCTCAATGGCGCCATGTTTTGTTCAAGACTTCCCAGTCCTGCTTCATTCAAGTGACTCGCCGTTCTACAGACGACCTGAAGATTCCATGAAGGAACTAGGAACGGTCATTACTGACCCCGGTACCTATAATGCACTTGGGGTGAAGCACATGTTCAAAGCACGCTTCAGCTCAATGGCGCCACGTTTTAGTTCGTGTTTGTTTAAGAATCACGAGTTCTGTTTCATACAACTACAAATGACTTATCGTCCTGCTGACGACTTTCATGAAAAAGATAGGAACTGTGGTACCTATAAATATAATGCACTTGGGGTGAAGCACATGTTCAAAGCACGCTTCACCTCAACGGCGCCACGTTTTAGTTCGTGTTTGTTCAAGACTCGCGAGTCCTGCTTCATACAAGTGACTTGTCCTGCAGGAATAATAAACGAACTGTGTACCAATAATGCACTTGGGGTGAAGCATACGCATGGGATAATCTTCACCACAGTGGCGCCATGTTTTTATTCAGCGCACGTACAAGGCTTCAGTTCTCATAAAATTTCAGTTACTCTTCGTTTTGCGATTATAACAGGGACAAGGTACAAGAGTAATGCTATAGAGCCCCGCCGGATATCTATTTAGAACAAAGCACACACTTTAAACACGCTTCACTCTCGAAGGCACCGCCCTTTCTCCTAAACGTTTTAAATGTGTACATGTTTACGTGCTAATGATTCCTCGTTCTCCCAATTCACGGGCCACCGGACGAAAAACTGCGGACTGATACGAATGCTGTCTCAACCGAAGATCATTTAGCGTGTGTGGTCGTAGACGGATTTTGTTGCTGAAATTCAACACAGAAAATCTATGCCAAAGTATTGTTGCAACAAGCTTAGGAAATTAGCTACATTAGCAGCTAATCACCACTAGGACCTTTTGATGAAAATTACGGTGATAAGCTCAAAGGATCTATGGCTATCTGTCAGCAACAGCTTCAATGTAAACATTTGCTTTTCTGTAGCACGAGAGTGTGATCTATATCAGCTGGGAGAGCAGCTACTGCTACAAACAGTCAGTTTATCATGTCCGAGTATATACATATAGACAACTGGTTAAACTTGAAACAAGGCCCTAAGCTATTTACTGTGAATTCAAATAGGAAATGTTTGTTTATAACTGACACAAGAGGAAATCTTAAATTAAAAGATTTCTCGATATCCTATTTGGACTAGAGAACAGATATCGGACCATTGAGTTAATTGCGACCCGCGCTATGTGCTCTGATCTGTGTTAAGAGCAAAAATGTTATTGGTCTCTGTAAACTAGATAGCAATCTTCAGTCCGAGAATCTGGTCTTTCGCAAATATTTTTTTTCAATACCTTCCTGTGCTTTAAAATCCATCCGAAGTCAAATATTCAAGTTTAGTAAGTTTGTTTATGGCCTATGGAGTATTGGTAACAAATCTCAAACAAAGATGCAAAATACAAGCCCAGCGACCTTCCAGGATTATAAATGACGTATAACGTTAATAAACAGGAAGATCTTAGTCGTCTCAGAAGAATCCAAAACATGTAATACATTATTTGACTTTCAGTCTAATACTTTCGGCACGCAATCACATTTGATGTCGTTGTGGTTCTTTACCTCTGATGGCTTAAATCACCAACATCGATCCCTTATCGGAACAAGATAAGCGACACACAAACAGTCCCTTTAATAGAGCGTTTGTTTGTGTTGAACAAAAAGCATCAAACATGTTTAGACATTTTGCGAGTGTTTTGTTGAATGGGATTAACGGGTAAATTATGGGTTTCCAACAAGTTGAATCTGTTTAAGTTCCCATCAGTTTAGCCATGTTGTCATTACGACTTATTTTGACATATTAGGGCAATTCAAAACAGGACAATATCTATCGAAAACCGTTTTACTGCTTGGCGAAATAAAGTGTTTTTCAAACTTTGTCGTTTAGTTAGTTAACTTGAGGCACATTTTCAACATCTCTACGAAACCGAGTGTAGAGAGCTGATTGTGTTGATGTTGATAAAAATAATAATCAAACATGTTTTTAAAATTACTTTATTACTACATCGAGAGTCATTTCAGTTGTGTGCATGCTACCAAATAAAATAATGGCTTGAGTTCTGTGCTGCGTAACTGAAAAAGACGTATACCATAGATGGAAATGTGAAAAAATTAGTTAAAACTTTAAAGTCTCAAAATGAAAAGATGTTTCAAAACAGTAATTTGTTACTATAAGATTGTTACTATGACAAGTTGGCTACTCTATAAACTGACTATAAACCTTGCACAAACTTTCGAATCGCTGCTTTCTAAGCCCTAAATTCCCCGCAAGGTTAACCCGAATTGTAGATCATTTTTATGGTGTGCGAAACATGAAGGCGACTAGACGGGCACAATGAGCATGCTACACAATAGATATCCAAATCACTTGAGGTACATAGCTAGTGTATTTTACATTACCCTTTTGCGAGAATTTTAATGCTCCTGTCGCTCCGTGTACACTTTTGTACTTCTGTACGCTGTTTTAATTGACGTCTGCAATCGCTCACTTTTGCGTACCAGGTCTGAAATCACTACTCGTTTGGTCTTGTCTTGCACTCCAGATACAGCACTGAAGACAGCGTAGCGTGCTAGGCTAATGACATTTTTTCACGAAGTATTTTATCCAAGTGCTGCTGAGGAGCTCTGAACACAAGTGCAACCCTCGCCACACTTCCTATATGACTGATTCGACAGGGAACAAGGTAATGGCAAAATATTCTCACAAGCGCCAATGAGACGGCTATCAGTCTTCCAATCAAATTGGAGTTGAAAAGATGCAAACACGTGTTTTAAATGGATCCGTAGTAATGTGTGTCACTCCTTCCTATGCTCAGCTGACCATCTGTCAGTGACTCCGTTTCGCCTGTGGGCCAATTATTGAAAGTTTAGCACGTCTCTTTGATGTGTTTTACAGTGTACTTTTCTATACATGACAGTGTTTTGACAAGGCCCAATATCACTGTAGGCTCAGAACTTTAATGGTTTCACAGAATGGTATCTCTTACTGATCACTGACTTCTTTAATTAGCATCCGATAATCCTTGTAGACTAACTTCAACAGTTACTTTTGGCGCCGAAAAGACGTAGTCGCTCTTGCCGCTGTGGTTTAACAAAACAAGCTCTTTGAAGTCATTCAGGCGGTATCGGTTTGATTAGGCTTTTCCATTTTAATCGTTGGCGACAGGTATTTCGTGAATGTCTGGCTTCGGATCAATGCCAGTGTGAAAAGTGCGTACTTGCCTTTGTGCTAACTGGCTATCTCGGTTTTTTATCGTTTTCTCAATGAATCTAAAGCCGCGAAGTCTCCGAATGAGTTATTTTAATTAACTTCGGAAAAGTTTTAATAAGAACAGGCTTGATAAAATGTGGACTTCTTATGAGCCTTGACAAACTTTTGAAGGACATATATGAGCTCCAACCTGTCTAATTTGTTGAGATTGGCGCCGGTTTAGCAGAAGTGATAGATATTTCGAGTTCATATCTGTGCACAATGTCCATAAAGTTGCGTGTTTGTGCCAATTCTTCGGCAGAAGAATACAATACAAACGTTAATTCCGGTGTACCAGATAAGTTGAACACCGGATCGGAACGGTGGGTTTGTGCAAATTCTTGGATTCTAGAGTTGCTCTAGGTTGCTCAGTCTGCAGATTGGATACCGGAAACAGTTGACAGAATTGTTTCTGTCAGTGAGGATAAATAATAAAAGCTTACAAACACTAAAGTGGTTGAACACGACAGCAACTGCTACAATTGAAAACATTTTGAGCATTCCGATCCTTAGATTGGTTATCGATTCTTTTAAGAAAACAACTCGTTTAAAGGAAGTAGACAACTCCGTTTCCGATGCGTAATTGTGGTATGCATTATTTCGGAAATTAGACACTATCAAGATTGTGTTGTAAGCCTTTTTTAGCTCCTATCCTATATCAAGTACACATGTAGACAAGGTATGGCGCATGCGTGCCTGGTAGCGAGGCAGTAGCTCAATATAGCTCAAATGATCTCTTACTCGAAAAGAGATTTTCAAAGGGAGGTCAGCGGGGTTCCGTTTAGCACTAATATCTTCAAAGACATTGCCTGCAATTGCAATTTAGAAATGGTAATAAGTATAGAACAAGAAGAATACGTCACTAGAGCAAATAATCCAAAGAATTTGTACCCAAAATTGGCAGCAGGCGTGAAACGTTTTATTAATCATGATCAATTATGATCCAGTTCAATCCAATATTCGGCCTCATTACTTGTTGCTTTAGACGTTGTACAGTTCAGAATGTTTTCATCTGTTTTAAAAGTAACATATATACTTCATTTGTTCTGGTCTAATCATACTTTGATACGGGAAAATATTTTTAAAAAACAAATGATTCACATTTTAAAAAAACAAATCCCGAAGCTCTAGAATGCACTTGCTCCAGAGTGTGTAGGAAAAGTCCCGCATTGCTTTGTGTGTTCGCATCGTCCGCCATGTTTTCATGATGGCAATCAAAGACTGCTCAGCAAATTCAAACTACAAACGCTTCAAACGAACTACAGACGAACCTCTCGGTACAGGACACCTCTAAAGGCTCTATATATACTTCATTTGTTCACCTCTAAAGGCTCTATATATACTTCATTTGCACCTTTATCTGTACAATCTTCAGTAAATCTGTACTATCTTTATAAAGGACACTTCGCTAGGCCGCCGGAAAATTGCTCACTCATCTGCTTTGTAAAGTAATTAAAACCTCTATAATAAATACGGACAACAGGCTCTTCAGCTCGGCTTTACAATGGTGCACCAATCATTGTATTTGATTTCTTTCAAAATAGTTTCTTGCCTTATGCTGAAAATGATCAAGAAATACATCGAAGTGTTATTCATTTTTAGCTTTATGATTCATCCCCATTGTGTTGTTGTTGTAGTTGTTGTTGTAGTTGTTGTTGTAGTTGTTGTTGTAGTAGTTGTTGTTGTTGTTGTTGCAGTTGTTGTTGTTGTTGTTGTAGTTGTAGCTGTAGCTGTAGCTGTAGCTGTAGCTGTTGTTGTTGTAGTTGTAGTTGTAGTTGTAGTTGTAGTTGTAGTTGTAGTTGTAGTTGTAGTTGTAGTTGTAGTTGTAGTTGT